>JAUTXX010550956.1:6028-19558 GCA_032273605.1 Panulirus laevicauda
GTGAACTATCAATACCTTCTTATGAGTAATAACAAAAGCTGTGCAGTCTCAAATACCTTCCGAGTTAAACTCACACACAGTAGTACGGTCCACAAAGACGTCAGTTGTAACTAGAAGTGATATCATACATATTTCTCTCCAACGCCATCCCATTAAATGTTTAGTTGTGACACTCACCTTCCTGTATGATGACACTAGGTCATAAATGAACTGTGCTATGCTGCATTTACATAACCAACAAAAATTCCAAAAACATATCAGCAATAGAGGAAAAACTCTTTCAACCTTACCTCAATCAAATACATTAGAAGCACAACATGTGTGCACAGCTTACTGGCAAATAACAAAATAAAACCACAAAAAACGAAACAACATAGGCTATAAAACAGTTATACTGATAAATAAGCATTATACTACTGAGGCTAAGAAAATTACAAAAAAATATAAAACACACTCGGAGTCCCCAATTTATGAAAAAGGTTACATTCTGGGAAGGGGACCCATTCATGAAGTGAACTTTTCAAAAGTTGGGAAGATTATAAATCACTTATGATTAGAGTAAATACCTTACCTGACTGTAATAATGTATCAAATATTGCATTCTGCAATAAATACAGTCAATAAAACATATTAAGCACCATATCAGAAAAAAGCACATCTAAGTAGTTCCATGGTTTGTGAATACAAGTAATCATTTGTATGTCACACTAGGAATTAAATATAGTTTTTGGAACTTGTTCATAAGTACACATACTTATAAGCTTGACATTCATAAGTTGGAGACTCCCAGTATCTTCAACTCCTGTTAAGTGAAACAAATTGCAAAAGGACTCTCAATGTTGTTTACAGTATACCCTTCAACATCCAAACAAGCTGGGAAGTATTCCAGATTTTGGGAGAAAGTTTCCAAGTTAAACCTTTATGTACATTTTTTGTGTGTTTCTGTTGGATTTGCATATAAATCTAGTCTCAAATCTGCTTGTCAGATCAAACAATCAGCACTGTGTCTCTTATTTCCTGAAACCCATATATGACTTGGACAACTGCTGGTTTATCAAAATGTCCAAGTTCTGGAAGATCTGGGATTCAAAGTATAAGGGTTTGAGAGGATATACTGTATACTATACAAGGAGAAAAACAAATGAATAGATAAAAATATAAAATTTCACATGCTTCATTCAACACTCACCCAAACACTTCCATCATAGCCCAAAACAATGGAGTACAAGGTTCCATCACGTCCAAATTCAATGGTGTATGCTGTTACAAATTCATTTGAATCTTCTCGACCCTGAGTGGCAATGGCAGTTACATTCATTGTATCACCAAGGTCCACCTCTATGTACTGTAAGTAGTCAGCATTTTTTGCTGTCCATGCAGTTGATTCTGTTTGAGAGGAAGCAAGGGTGGCTCACATACTCGAAGCAACAAAAACATGCAAAATTTATGGAGAAAGTATTAGCAAAAAATTAACAAAAACTTTAATGAATAACATACAGTAGCAACATACCATCTCATACAAGACTAAAAAAAAAAAAGTAATCATGATACTGTCAGGTAGCAAGCTGCTCATGCAAGACACTGAAAGGTAATGACAGAATCTATGGTGCTCTATTCATAGTTAAGAGTCTTGAATACAATAACAGGGTAGTAATTTCAAACTCAAAAGACAAATATGGATCCTATATAGCAGTATCACTACATATTCATTAAGACAAAGTTGCATTTAGCAGATATACACACCAACAATGCATATTCATATATAGTTATTTGAATCATTTGGAGTAAGTAAGTGGCATACAGAAAGATAAGTCCAATGTCTGAGAAGTTGTACAACCTGAAACACAGAAAGTACTTTGACAATTATGATCAATCTTACAAGCATTGATCTGCAATTAACAATCACATAATTCTTATAAAGTCAAAATCTAGATGTTCTCATAATCTATAATGGTCCTCAATGAACACAAATGACAGGGTTACAGATCCTTTTGCTTCAAAAATCACATATATCATGTGATTGATATTCAGTCATTTTGCTCAAATTTACTGTTAATGCTAAAAAATTTCAAAAAATTCTATCCATTTTGTTGTAAATTTCCATTATAAGATAATGTCTTCAAAATATTTTGATACCAAGCAAGGATACTTTATGGTTGCTTAAATTTGAAAATCTAAGAAAAATGATCAGATTCACTTTACTTTTTCATGGATGAATTACTTTTCGGGGCATGCCCATGAAATCTACATGATCGGATTCACTTTACATGGATAAATGAATCTTTGGAGCATGTTCTTGAAATCTAAACAGGTACAGTATTAGATATTCATATAATAAGGTAATACATAAATTACAAAAATTTACTCTCTTAAGAGTACATATACCTTTTCACTGAATCATTTGCTCTGGTATACTATCATGTACTGAAAACCCAACTTCAGTATATTTTTTTACATCTTTTCTTGTTAAAATCCTAAATTTCTGTTGTCACAACAGTTTTAGAAATCTTACTGCCAGAGAAGAAATCTTTATGGTTACCTAAATAAGGAAAACAAAAGGTCAATTTCATTTTTTAGGAGGAAAATTACATTTCCAAGAAATGCCCATAAAATCTCACCTCATCTTTTAAATCTCTTCCAAACAGCATTAGAACATGGAAGAATAATGCATGCAAATGCTTCTAAAAGATTTAAAAATGCTATTAAGCACTTACAGAGTCATGTGCACATTCTAATAACTACACCTCTGCTTAGGATTTTACGTATTGGTCTATCAGTCCTTCTTGATGACATCATACGTTACCATGCTAGATTACATCTACAATGAGATAATATATATATATATATACACACACACAGCACAAGCCATTACAAGCATCTGGTACATCATATGAGAAATGGATTAGATTTATTCATTGAATGAGGAATAATTTCAGGGTACTTAAGAAGAAACTGAGGAAGTTACACCTTACCAAGATCCTGGTTGCCATGGAAATGATTTTGGACTTTAGATGGGGGAGAAAAATAATCATGCATTGTAAAAGAAAATAAAGAAAATTTTAAAAGATTATGGTTAAGGTGATTATCAAAATAGGAGTGGAACAATTGGAATGGAACATCAAAGTTGACAATACCTTTTGTGAATGATGCTTGAGAACATAATCCTCTAAAACACCCTTTTGAAGAACTAGAAAGCTCCAAGGATGAATGTAATATTCATCATTTATCTCTAAGACCTGATAAATTAAAAATCAGTATATGTAAATGAAACAGGAATCAAGAAAAAAATTCTCAAAACAATATACATATACCCTAGTATGAACATTGCCAAAAGAAATAATAAAGTAAACAATTCTTGAAAGGAAATCTATAAACCAGTTATAATCAAAAATCTTTTTTAAATCTCATCAAACAACAGCAGAGGTTTATTACATCACTACTGTTCTCCACATGAACAGAGAGAATAAATTTTTAAGCAAAAAAGTTATCTTTTAAAGAATGAAAATTCTCTGAAGAGGTGTCCAGCAAGCTTTGAGAGCATCTCTAAGATCCTTAAGCCTTAAAAACAATTGCCTTCTGGTGAGGTAAATGCCTCTCACTAACCACCTATTCAGCAGCTGTCGCCTACAGCTTGCTATAGGTTCACTCCTCAACCAGTTACTTCCACTCAGTAAAGACATCATCATCCTGCTGGCTGCCCATACCAGCCACCCATAATCTTTGAATATGGATGTCACCAAGAATGTTGTTGCAGTTAAGAGAAAAGTCTTTTAAAAAAGAAAAGGTAGGGCAGGAGAAGTAACCCAATAATTTGTTCATGGGGACATCATCCTGGAAAGAAATAATTTTATATTTTTCAAAACTCACCTTCCTCTCCACAATATGTTTGTTCAACAAGATTGGAGAGCATACCAAGAAGGAGCAACAGTGTAAGAGAAAACATTTCACTTAAAAGGAGAGTATTTCAAGAACAGCTACCTTAAGAATAATTCCACAGCACATTAATGTTGTGATATGTCTACAAGGTAATAAATCCAATGCCATGCAAGGATGATCTTCAATGTCTAAAGCACCATCCAAGAAAAGTGTTTGAAAAATGCCAAAGATATGTTCCATTAAACTCTTTCCCATAAATGTTCCTTAGAAAGCTTAGAGTGGATATTACATTTCTGACATCACAGGTTTTACCATATAGGCCATGATGGGCTAACAAAACAATCCTTTTAACCTTAGATGTGCTAACTATTGCAAAAGAGGAGTTTCAAGCTTCCTTGACTAATAAAAAGTAGCACCCCTCAATAATTTCAGATAATCTCAACAGAATCCACAAAATTTAACCAAGCATCATTCTCCAACAGATGTCTCCCAAGAAAATTCAAAATAGGTGTACACTGAAACTTAAGTATTTCATTCCTGCCATAATGAAGACATATCATCACTGGAAAAAAGAAGGTTCTTGTGTCTGGACACCACTTAATACGACTAACTCTTCTCACAGCACCAAGGTATATCAAAGAGAGTTTTCAAGAGAAGAAACTGAGGAACAAAAAATTATTTGCAAAAAGACCATAATTTAGGTTGCAAAGGGGAGATAGTAGGTCTCCTTAACATTATGGGAAGCTTAATACATGTAGGGCCAAACAGGTATAATCCAAGCCAACACACACTGGTTTCTGAAGGAGATAATAGTATTACTTACTCTATCTTATCTTGAAAAAGAATAGAAAAGAACACCAAGTCAACATCTGCTGAGATCTCTTCTGTTGCTATTGCCCTTTTGTCAAACACTGGAGAGATACGCACGTAACATGGCATTCACTTTGAAGTTAAAGAGATCTACCTGTTGAACCACTCCCAATGAAGGAATACAAATGAACATCTCTCTCCCTATAGACAATTCTGTATCACAGAAACTAACCTAGATAGTGCACTGATCCAAAACTGCCATCCCTTGAAAGATAGAAACCTTGAGAAACTACCTTTCACACTAAGAGGGAAAGAATTTTCCCATTACCTCTAATAAAGGGAAAGCATCTGCAAGAACTGCCATTAATGGAGCAACAGATTGTGCCCATAATGACTATAAGAAAGAGAATCCTACATTAGAACATCAAGAAAGAAGAACCGTGGAAATAACATTCTTTAAAGTGAAAAGTAAGGATTTTATTCCTTTTCCCAAAAACCCATACCAACATAATTTGTCTGGAGAATGGAAGCCTAACTCATGAAGTGAGGTATCCATCCAAAATATCCAAGGTACAGGCCTTTGAAGGTTCCTCATACATGTCCACCTGACTTGAGACCAGATGTTCTGCAACAAAACATTTTGTTCTTTCTTAATGATAGAAAAGGTTGGTTTATCCAGGAGGTCACCCTTGTGACCTGAAAATCACCATGTCGTTCCACTGAACTGCAAAATTGAAATTTCTGAAAAGGTGCTCTAGTTGACATTAGGAAATTGTAGAATGGGCCTAGACTACTGAGACAACTTGCAGTCCAAAGCCCTTTACCTTGGAAGACACAAAGAATGCACTTGAGTGCATCAAT
The DNA here is from genome assembly GCA_032273605.1 of Panulirus laevicauda. Lineage (NCBI taxonomy): Eukaryota > Metazoa > Arthropoda > Malacostraca > Decapoda > Palinuridae > Panulirus > Panulirus laevicauda. The sequence goes on from JAUTXX010550956.1 coordinate 11,576, forward strand.
CTATCCCAAGCCAAGTAAAATCTTGATGAAGAATCATGCAGGATTTTTCATTGCTGATGATAACCCTGCTTCTTAATCCATTAACACCTCCAAATGGATATCTATGCAAGTTGATCAATGCCCCTGGACAGATATCTATGCATCAAGTTTCAAGCTTTAAATTCAAGGACATGCACTGAGCCTGGGTGGTGAGCAATAATTCTTCTAACAGTCAGGCATCCTCCAGCCATACAAATGAGGGAACATTTTCATGAGTCTTCTAGGAAGGAAATGTAGCAGCTTTCAGCTAGACTGAACGACTAACCACAATGTGACCCTGAATTATTTGTCAATGGTAATCTGTCTTTGGACTGTGCAAAAAGTCATTCTACGGGCATTTACTCTCTGAGCATCAAAGGTGGACCAAGACGATGTAATACAAGGTTTTCTAGCAAAAAGGAGGGCAGAATTGCCAGTGCCCACTTGGCCTTGACAACACTGTTGACAGGTGCAGCAGGTAATTTTAAAAACTCATGGTTTTGCTGTTATGAAAAAATCATTAATGTATGACATTAATCTAGTAAGAATTTTTGAGATAAAAAAAACATAATAAGAAATCAATATCTTGGTGTAGGTAAAATAAATGATGAAACACGAGCATCAGCAAGTGACTTGACACTCAGGCATTACTCTAGAACTTTTTAGCTCACCTACAAATTCCACACATTAGTACATTGAAAGTGCTGGATGAAAAATAATCTGAAGTGGTTTCTTTTACATTGATACATGAATATCTTTGAAAGCTTAGGGTTATATTTATTTTCAATACAACATGAAAAATCTAAATTTTGAAGGATGAAAAGCATTATGGTTATGGACATGCCAGACTTGTAATCCTTTTCTGGCAAATTCATCTTTGGATTTTGCAATTATAAAATCATCAAGGTAGTCAAGAACTGTGACCTCTGAGGAGAGTCTTGATATCAGAGAGGATATCAGTGATGTAAAAACCTGAGTGGCTATGCATAACTGAAAGGGTACCATAGTTAAATGCCAAATTTAGTCTCTTGTCTTGAAAATCAAGACATCCTGGGGTACTCTTAGGAAAGTACCTCCATTCCTCCAATTTTGAAATGAAGATTTCTTTGTCTTTCTTCACTTACTTATACTATTAAAAGTAAGTCCTGTCTGTAATATCTGTACATGTGTCAAGTTAGTTGCTAATGCATGACGACTAACCCTCACATACATGCTTGTTCCTAAAGTGGTATATTTTCAGAAAAATGGCAGGGGTGACTGGAAAAGCTGCCAGATGCATAACTACACTCATACACAGTTACCAAAAGAAAATTTGTTTCCTTGGCAGGATAGAAACTGCAGGCTGCCACAGAGATACAGTATCATAAGTTATGGTTAACAGGAAAGTTGTGCCTGCAATATGGGAGGCATGAAGAGAAACAGCAAGGAAAAATGCAATTCCACCATCATCCACAGTTTTTGAGAGCATCAACTCTGTAAGAATGATTCCAAAGGTCAGTGGCCAGTTAGGCAATGCATTCAACTGAGTCTCTGGTGTAAATATGATGTAATGTCTGGCCCTCCACAGGAGCTTGCAGATGAGGGGCTAGAGAGCCTAAATCCACCTCTCTCAATCAAAGTGCACTTACTACCACCTCTCTCCTACAATGTCATTCCTTACATTATCAACCCACTTCACATCACATAATGCTCTCAGATATTTCAATTCTAACATGTCTACCCTCTTCCTTTCTTTTGCACTCTAGTACCAAAGACACATCCACAAACCATCATCAGGACTACCTTCAAATATATCCATCTTTACACCAGCAGAAACTGACCTTTCCTTACACACTCCTTTTGCACCCATGCATGACCTTACACCCTTACCCAACCCTTTGAAACACTTTAGCCCTCTTGGTTCCATCTGGTGTCATGTCCACTGCCAGTTACCTAAAGCACTCCCCTTCCTCCTAGTCCTCCCCATTCAAAGTTGCATGCAAACCATCCTGTCTCTTCCCCCTGCTAAACCTTATTACAGTACAATTTTCTTTAGTTTGTTCACATTTTTTCACAATTTTCTCCTTTTAAACACTCCCCCTATAGTCTGTCACCACTATTTGGAGTTTGTAACCCAAGTCCACCACCAAAGCCTTGTCATCTGAAAACAGCAACCAATTCACCTACCATGCTCCCCATCCTAAGTATACCACAGACCAATCTCTCACCACTCATTCAACTCCCATACCACCCCATCCAAAAGAGTAAGCAATCATGGTGACAACACACATCCTGGTATAGGCCCATCCTCACCAGAAACCACTCATCCTCCTCCCTTCCTGCTTACACAGAAGTAAGAGAGCCAAGCTATAGAGAAAGGTTAAGAGCCTTAAACTTGCCATCCATGGAAGAGAGAAATAAATAGGGGTGACCTGACCACATTTTAGTTTTTAAAATACAGTTAAGAGAACCAAAGGACATAGCATGAACTTAAGAAACTTGTTAAAAAGATGTAAAGAAGTACTTTGCAGTATAAGAGCGGTGGATGAATGTAATAAACTGAAAAATAATATGGTAAATGTGGATGCATACAGAAGCTTAAAAGGTTCTATGACAGTTGAGAATGTTCAAGAGATGGGATCCCACATGAGCAAAACTCTTTATAAAGTAATAATGGGTATCTAAAAATGAGTTATTACATAGAAGACTTCTCTCCTGGAAAAATCAGTTCAGAGCCTATTTGACCTTTCAATTAATTCCATATATCTCTCTCTGTCAATCTTTTCATATGCTTACTCCAAATCCCTAACTGCCTCATACAATATACTCTCTTCATTTCTCACAAAAATTCTTCAGTTCGACTGCTGCTGTGTGAAAAAACATATCGATAAAATGAAAACCCAATTAAGTTCATGGTTATGGGCTCTATATTATCTACAAAAAAATGTCTTAAGCTAGTGTGTTATATTTCTTTTTCTTTTGAACTTCGCCATCACCCGCAATACAGGTAGTGCCAGGACCACATGAAAAAAAAAAGGCCTAATTCCCTCACATCCATTCTCAAGCTGCAATTAATAGTCTGCAATGTAGACTGCATCATTAGTTTTATCTAAACAAAATCCAAAACATATAACAAAGTCTCACTTTATATGTAGAACAAATAAATTCTGCAGTATTATCAATATGTATGATCTTTACAAAACAATACCAATGATGTTATATCCATTTAAAGAATTTCTTTTTCAACATTCTTCACTACAGCACACACTCTATTAACCAACCAGAGTCAATTGATCTCTTGGGCACATGTCATCTTCAGTATATTTAAAGAATTACTGTTATTCTGAAAATACCATGCATCTGCCAGGTGCATCTTTACCAAACCTTTGTAAAAATTTCCTAGCAAGTTAAATGAGAAAGTGTTGATGATGCTTAGTTTTACACAGTATGAAGTATGAGGAAATAGTAAAAAAAAACAATGAGTAAATAAGACTTGAATTATTGGAAAATAGCTTACAGAGACAATAGTACCTATGTAATCATACAACTGTTTGATACTGCAGTCTAATTAAAGTATTACTATTTAAATTCATTTCCAAATCGCAATCTAATTAAAGTATTACTACACAAACTCATTTCCAAATCGCAGTCTAATTAAAATATTACTATTTAAACTCATTTTCAGTTCTTCAGACAAATGAATGCCAGAGAATACAATAGAATAAATGCTGCAAATTTGAGATACATATTGACAGAAATGAGTTGGGATTATCTTTCAAGAGAAAAAATCCATATAAGTAAAAAGAGCCATTCATTATATCAAAAACTGGTCTTTAACCCAAAGTCTGATGAAAACTGAAGATTCATAAAAAACTCTGGGTCTTTGACATATATATAAGCCATATCAGTCTACAAGGAACAAAGTTGACATATTTCCCATTAACAAATAAAGAACTACGCATCTAAAACAAGTAATTATGTATATCACATAATCTTTACTTCAGAACTTTAAGACCAGATAATCTGAAACATAAAATAGACCTAGTTTTGACAGGAAAGTAATCTACTGAAATCCATATCAACCATAAAGAATGAACACTTCCAGACGAAACCAGAGCTCAAAACCTAAATATCTAAAATTATCAATTCTTAAAAAAACAACAAAAAAGATAACAATGATGCTGGGCCTACATGTAAGCAATACAGTACATTAGGAATCAGTTTTCATTCTATTTGTTAACAAGGTTATTCCATGCAATTCCCTATGAAGTCCATGTGATATGGTGGTAACTGTATGGCCACTGTATCATATCAACCTTATACTTCAAGGTAAATGTACATAACTGCTGCCCTAACCACATCTCAGCATAATTCTTTTCATGGCTTGGCAAAGGTATGAGCCATGCACATGTGCAGGCAAGCCAAAAAGTAAAGTAAATGTACATAACTGCTGCCCTAACCACATCTCAACATGATTCTTTTCATGGCTTGGCAAAGGTATGAGCCATGCACATGTGCAGGCAAGCCAAAAAGTAAAGACAGTAAAAATCTTATTTGCACACTTTTAGAAAAGAAACACTCAAGACCAATGCTGAATACTTAATTCTTAAGCTATTCTGTATTTCATGGTGTTAAGCCTGACAGTGAAGTGATAAATCTACTCCAAACGTTTTTCAGTGATGTAACAACTTCCTCAGCACCAAGGAGAGTGATCTTTATTCATAAATTCTTCGGCTGTTATTTCATCTAAAGCTGTTAAGGGTTCACCACTAGAAATAAGGTCATCAAAACTCAAACATTTAAAAGGAGTTGGGGCATGAGGTAGAACTTCATTTTTCTGAGATACACATGCCTCGTGCTTCAGAGCTACAGCAACAGAGTGGGATGGATCAAGCATGGTTTCTTCAAAATACCAATCATCTAGTTCACCATCTATCTTTACCTTTGTGTCTGTTGTAATACTGTTAATGTTCAAAACAGGAGTTGTCATAATAAATGATACCCTTTGAAGTTCAAAGCCAATGCCAACTCCTAAGGCTTTCAAAACCCCTTCTTTGAGACACCAGTGACGATAAAATGATGCCAACTGGTCTCTCTCTTCTGGAAAACTGCGAATTTCCAGCCATTCTTCTGATGTGAACTGTCTTCTCATAGTATGAAAGAAATCTGGAACACTTCTGCCTCCAATGTACTCAATTTTCATAACATCAACACCAACCTTACTTCCTGCATCTGCAGCTAGTACTGCCCAATCTCCCTGGTGAGACACATTGAAATCCACATCTTTCAGTTTTTCTGGTAAAGAATTAACTAAATATGGTCGACCTTTATCAGTTCTGTCGAATGTTGTACCTGACCAAGAAAGACCAAGTATCTCTGAAGCTAGTTTCCGTAGCATAAGTCTTCCAGCCATTGATGACTTTGCATCTTTCTTAAACACAAATTTTCCAATGCGTTCCTTCTCCTCTGGCTGTATATATGACAGTGCTGTCATCCAGTCACCCTTACTTGGTGTCCAAAGTCTTGTACTGAATGCCCAGCGAATACTTTCCATTCCAGATACTCAATTAAACTAACTGTTCTTTAGAAATTCAATCTAAAAATTACAGATTATCTGAGATGTCACAAAGTTTTGGTTTTGGTCTGCCACTATCTCAAAAACGTTGCTTATGGTGCCACAACACAGGATGCCACCACTCTTCCTGCTCACAACATACCTAAAAAGCAAAAGAACATAGTTACCACATATGTTGTGGCACAGTGTTACTTTTCATGAGCAAAGAAGTTTAGTCTTTTCAATTTTTCTTTTGGTGGCATCCTACTTATACTTAGGCAAAGGCAATTCCATGAATTCTGAGTGAGGAAAATAACACATAATAAGCCTGTCTTCAAACTTTTTTTTTCATACATATTTGCCATTTCCCGGATAAGCAAGGCAGTGCACACTGTCTAAAACAGATGAGTAAGCACTTGAGTGAAAAATCTTCAAACTACATCTCTATATACTGAAGCTTTACAGCCAGTTTCAAATGATCATATCCATCCTTTGTAACAAACTCACAAATCACCATTTCTAATAAACCAAGTACAGCTAAAAATAGCTATCAACAATATAAAAACCAGTTTCAATCACATTAAGAAGACAATGCCCACTCAAAACCCATATGTGTAAGCATGCATGTGTATGTAAATCTATCTAAACACACACAAAATATCAAAAAGAAAAGACAATGCACCCCTTGACAATTTGAAAGCTACAGAAGCAAAATTCAAGCAATGCATCAAGCCTATACTATAGGTAGACAAGATCATTTCAAGATAACTAAAGACTGTACAGTTCATCAATAACAGACTGTACAAGCCACTTCCTATGGGACTTATATTTCCAAATTCATAAATTTCAACAAATTTTACCTACCTCTATATCTGTACATCCTTACAACTAAAATCTAAAATAAATACAACAGGTTTTGTAAGGGTTCTTTCAATCTCTTCAAAGAACTGTTTCTTACACCTTAGTAAAGCAGTATCAGGAACAGGTGAAGACTGAACTCAATCGCACACACCCATTCCTTACATGTCATCCATAATGCACTGAAACCAAACCACACAATCCACAGCCAAGCCCTAGAGACTATTCTACAGCTCACCCTTAATGCTTCATATGTTCAGGTTGAACTCAGTGACAGCATGTCACCCCTAATACATCATATTGATTCAATTCATTCTATCCTAGTATAATTCTACAAGCAAGACATGTGGTGAGCCCTGCCATCTTGACAAAATCTCATCATGGGTATTCATAGGTATCCTTGTTCCCTCCTCTTCTGACACATACACCCTCTTATTCAGTTTTCTTTTGCTCATCCTCTCTCTATAACCAAAACATTTCAGCATATCTTGGCCAACCCTCTCAATCATACTATGCTTACTAATCACACCTCTCTCTTAACACTATCATGCGTAACAGAATCAACCTGCCTCATACCACATACTGTCCTCAGGCTTTTAACTTCTTTCAAGTCTACTTTCATTCTTTTGCATTCAGGGCCCAAGATTCACATTCATACATCACTCTCTGGAATGGTATACTTTTAAATTAATCCACTGTTGCCCTTTCATTCTACATAGTTCTCAATGCATCCGGGACTTTAGCTCCCTCTATCTATAACTCTGATGCCAGTTCCCTCCAAACCTCCTATATTTCTCCAAATATTTTCAAATACATATCTACTAAAATTTTCCAAGCTTGTTTTAACATCATTAGCAAGACAAGGGACCAAGTTAAAAAAAGGCAAATTGATTTGTTAGAGGTATCAAACTCAACTAATATGGTAATGACAAAGAGAGGACTTATATGCCTTTTCTTTCATCTATTACTCATATATTATCTCCAACATATGAATGTACTAAATCATAAAAATATCAAAAACAAAAGAACTATGCAAGACATCAGACAGTGAGTACACACAGCCTTCCTCACAAAGGTATGTTATTACCAGTTTATACAAATACAGATGGAGTTCTAAATAATTTAACCTCATAACCTGAATATTCCATTGCTTCACAAAATTTTCTGATCTATTCACATAGTCTGATTTACAGGTTCTTCTCAGCCTTTTTTTTTGTGTGTCTACAACTCTGCCACTGTACAAGCAATATACCTTCTGCAATTTCAAAACAATACTCAGTCTAAAAGACTAGTTCATTTCATAAAATGTATACTACAAACACTCAAATTCCAGGATTTCCAAACAAATCTCAATCAGTTCACTAACTCCAATGTGCAGCGTCAGTCTGAAGAATATGACTAATTTACAAAAGTTAAGAAACTCCATTGGCAGGAAAGCCAAACTTCCTTAAAAATACTTACCATATAATTTTGCCTTATTTGCTTCCCTTGTGACAAGTTCAGAGGAAGCCGTTAACATGGAGGACCCCACAAGCGGATATTCACAATAGTCTGTAAACAGAGGGTTTATTTGA
>JAUTXX010550957.1:0-10309 GCA_032273605.1 Panulirus laevicauda
TGACTTGTCCCTCAACCCTACTGTACCTAATAACCATGCTCTTATTCACATTTACTCTCAGCTTTCTTCTTTCACACACTTTGCCAAACTCAGTCACCAGCTTCTGCGGTTTCTCACCCGAATCAGCCACTAGCGCTGTAAATTTTATAATCAGAGCTGTCAATTACTTAGCTGCTATAATGTGTTCAACAGGATTCAGTAGATTTTCATTTTCTAATATTTTTTCAAAGTTCCTGCCTTTTGAAAATTTTACTCTCTATAAGGGGCATTCCTTATACTGACTTCCTCTTTTGTTGGGTGGCTCCTCCTGGATGTGATATAAACTTCATTTTTTCATCTGCCAACCCCTTGTTTGACATTTCTTTTCTTGTACTTAATTTATTTTATTGGAACAAAATACTAAAGTTATTCATTGTTTTACAGGAAATCCAACATATAGAACCAAAAGAAAAGATTCATTGACCTCCAGCAAAGCTTTAGCTAGTTGGATGCATTCTGTGAATGCAGCTTGGGAGAAGAAGATTTGTAATGAGCCTGAAGCTAAGGAGAAGGATAAGACAAAGCTGATTGAGGAATTTGTGTTATATGTAAAGTCACTCAACATTCTCCAGAAAGTGCCAGGCCGTAAATCATATAAGGATGTGAACTATTCACATATTCTCTCTATTAAGAATCCTAATGAACTTGTTGAAACACTGAAGGAATGGTCCGAAAAAGACGTCTCACGACAAATGAATGAAAAGGAGAGTGATGTTTTGGATTGAAGAAGAATAAATGCGTTTGAAAATCAGCTTCCAATAATGCATTAAAATGGTAAAAGTCTTTCCATGCTGTGCATGTCATACTTAATCTGTTGATATACCATAGACATTATTGTTAAGTAGCAGTTGTTTTCTTGTTTTCATTTTTTATTTTCATTTACTAGGGTTTAGGTATTAATGTATTTTTGTTAACAGAATCAGTAATCAGGATTCAGGTAATGAAAACTTGGTAAGCACCAGATCTTTACTTTTTATTTCTTAGAAGAGTCAAGGTACCATAAAAATATTATACATTTCTTTTTCATTTAAGATTTAACTGTGTTTATTCTTTGTGATGTCTAGATCATGGACAAAACAAAGATACTTGCAACCCTTTACACTGTTTGCAAATGTTCACATAGATGGACTAAGTTTTCTTAATTGCATAGCCCCAGGATCCCTATTATGAGGCTCTTGCATCTTCAAGGCTGTGATACAATCAGTAGTATGAAAATAATGGATTCATATGGATTGAGAAGTTTTTTTTTACTAGACTGTGTACTTCTTTTTTTTCCACTGATGACAATAGAACCTTGCCAAAGGTGACTATTGATTCATGGTGTAACCACAAGCATTACAAGAATTACATATACACCTCAACTTATGATATTCCTGTTTTGATGACTTGTTGGAAGTCATTGCGAGTCATATAATTAAAACCCATTACAGAAGTAGGGTTATGTTTCGGAAGAAATTTTATATGTATCCAACTCCTAGTATGGAAGATACATAAAACAGTGAAACAATGTAGGCTAAGAAAAATGTGCCACACTGTTACTTAATTCATTGTAAGTGACATCTAATGAAAACTATTCAGAAAAAGTTGTGATCAGTGCTTGAGATATTATGGTGAAGTAGAAAGGGGTGGAGTGAAAGTTACTGGGAGGGAGAGGAAGGGTAGCAAGGCTTGTGTGTATCACCCCATAATTATCTGATTCAGCAGCTGTTGCCATACCACAGGTAGTGCAAGTGAAAATATAAACTTAATGAAAAGCACTGTGATAAGGGATTGACGTGGAGTGGAATGTAATGGCATTAGGATTTCTGATAAGGAGAGGAAGGGGCACAAGAGCAGTCTACGGAACCCTTGAATTATACACTTCAAAATCTGTCGTCATATCACAAGTAATGCATGTGATATTCAATGGAAACATTGAAAAATGTGGTGATTAGGGATTGATGATGTGATGGAATGGAATGGGGTGGAGTGGGAGGGAGAAAGAGAGGCACTTGGGCTGTCTTTATCACCCCCAGAATTACCTGATTCAACAGCTGTTGCAAAGTCCCAAGTAATACAGACTTATGTTAGCCCTTCATAGCCTCGGGATTTTGTGAATGAAACACTAGCAAGGGCAGAAACTTGAAATCTCCCTCACCATTCCCACCCAGGGAAAGCAAAAAGTAATCTATGGCTCTTGATCCCAGGAGCAGTCTTTTTTTTCTTGCTAATCAGTGCCATGATTTATGTTGTTTTCCAAAATAAGCCAATCTCGTTCGTATTAAACTTTCAGTAATGTTTTTTACTCCAGCTATAATCACTGAGTTTTTTGCCACAATCATGCCTCCTGTATGTCTTTACTTTCACTTTGCTTTCACCTCAAATAATAACCTTACGTCTATACTCCCCTGAGTATCTTTAACATTTCTTGCATACTGAAATGAGTACAGTACACTTAATTTGAAGGCAGTAGATAAATATGTAGCAGTTATGGCAGCATACACAAATGGTGGCATGCGTCAGAAATCTTGTTTACAAGTGTTCTGTGACTGCAAACTTATTTTCCCAGTTTGTAGGATACAAATCAGATTTTATGTTGCATAACATCATTGAGATGTATGTGATGAGCTCAAAAATACCTGGAAATAACATATTTTATTATTAAAAGACAAAGATATTTTGTAAATTAGAAATAAAAAGGTAAAAGATTTTGTTTCTTCAAATATGGCTCTTTTACAAAGTGTACATGTCACAAGTCAGTAATATACCCTAGTTCTCAAGTCCTTCTAATACGAAATGTACTAGGTTGAAACAGTAAGTTGGGGTACAAGTTTATGTATTTTTCATTTTGTTTCTATTTTAGAAAATATTTTTGAGTGGACTGTTGTGTGATAAGTGATTACATTTTACATGTCACTGCAAGGGTAAAGATAGAAGTTAAATGCCACTGACTGTTGCAGTGGACAGATGGAGTACAGATCTCCTTTTCCTTAGCTGTTCAGCAGCCTACAGTGAGCAAAATTACTGACTTAGGAACAGTGAGCCAGTAAGATTCAGATCATACTGTTAACCTTCCCAAAGAAACCAATGTCCATTCACATGTAGGTCAAGAGAGTTATATTGTGTGAATTGTGGTGCCTTTAGAATTTGAGATACAAAGCCATTTTTCTGATTATTCAAGACTTGCAAAATTAAAGTGTTAGAAATTGAGGATTCCATAAGTTTTAGCATTTGTGAAGTCCTGATTTTAACGGCTAGAAGTCACTTTGTATTACCCATTGAAAATCAGAGGATACATGTTGATCTCCTGAATGCCAGACTTTCTTGCTTTTTTGAAGCTAGTAGAATTTACTACCTTCCTATAACAGCCACATAAAGTTCATTTTTATGTGACCACATTAGCGTGGAGTCTTGTGTAATTCCCAAAGGCTCAGAGCCCCTTATAATCACCAACTGGATGGAAGTGAAAGGAATTCTACCATGAATTATATAACACCATCTCAGTCTTGCCGAATATGTCATCTTAACACATGTGGTACGACTGTATGAAAACAATAAACCCCCATCCCAGTGGAATGAGTTATTGTAACTTTTTCTTTTTTACCTCTTTGAGATTAGAGTTTGGTACTATAAAGATTGCATTTTGTGTCATGAATATAGTTGTTGAGTCACTGTCTTGTCACTAATTTTAACACTAGGAGCTTTCGGTTTACCACTTCAGTAATGTGATTACTGCTTTTTTCTGTGCATAACAGACTGGATATTCATTTGGGTACACTTGAACACGTATTCATGGATTATTGATCGGTACAGACTGACTGGTTGACTTTTAATGACCTATGCTTTTTCTTTTCTTTTATGATGACCAACATGATGTGGGCAAAACTCCCCAATTGTGGGCATCATGATTGAAAAAAGGAGTATGAGAAAAAGAATTAGATTAATCAGAGCTCATAATGTGTTTGAAGACCCGATTTGTAAATATAGAAAGTTTATAGGAAAAGGGAAAGACAGGGTAGAAGAGTCACTGGGTCCCTTAATAGCATAATGAAGGGTAGAGGTATGAGCATGGAAGTGAAGGAAGGATTAAGGGACAGCATAGTCCTCCCAAACCTGACTTATATAGGCAAAGCATGGACATGGGTTGAGTTGCATGAAAATGAATTATTTGAGAGGAGCAAGTGGTATGACTAGATGGAATGAAGAAAATAATGAGAGTGCATATGAAAGATTGTTTTCAACAGGGAATACAAAGGGAAAGAATTGTGGAGTGGTACAGTAGGTGAATCATGATATGTACTTTGAGGTGTTTTGGGCACGTGGAAAGAATGCAAGAACAGTTGTTTACAAAGACAGTTAAAGGGTTGGTGTGAGAAGACTACCTCTGGCATGGGGAAATAGAGTGGAAGAGTACTTGAAGGAGAGAAATGGAGAAGAATGGGTGGAATGGTATGTGCAAGGGAGGCACGTAAAGACGGGCGAGTGGAGACTATTACAGTGCCAATCTGTTGGTGGGAAGACTGTAGATGAATCACATGGGAAAGATCACCAGTCAACCTTGCACCGTGAAAAGTGTAATGGTGATCAGAAAAGACTGGAGATGGCAGAAATGAAAGTAGTGAATTAATGGAAGGATTAGTATTAGACAGAGATGACAGTCACGCAAGGATTGGAGCTTTCGCATAGGCTTACTCCATTAGGACTCTGCTTTGTATTAGTCACTTAAGCTAGAAAACTACTTGGAAGACCCTGTGGTAAGAAAATGTAGGAGAGGGCATAGGGTCAGTGAAAGGAGATGTAGAAGGAGGGTTAGATGTAGAATCATCCACAGTAAAACTAGACAGGTGTAAGGTGCTAAAAAGAATAGCTTTACCAGTTGAGGATTTAGCTCTAAATTGATTGAGTTAGAACAGAGGAGAGGTTGAATTACATAGTTATTGGATATGCTTTTGGTCAAGATCCAGAAAGATTATCAAAAAAGTCAAATCAACATACATAGATTTTTGTAAAGGTGTGCTTGATTTAATGGAGCACAATTTCACAATGTTTCTAAGCAAAAATATAAATTGTTTGGGATTCAGGGGAAGGGAAATTTTGTGGCCTGGTATGCTCTTTCCCTGATGTAACAGGCATCAGAGCAGGAATGATCAAACCATGATTGGAGGAAGAAAGCTTTAGTAGAAAAAGGGATATAAGACTCCACCCAAGCCAAGACGATATCAGCTATACAGTGAGCACAGCTGGAAGCATCCCAACCAGTGAAGCAGAACCCATCTCAAGGAAAGCTACAGAAGAAGCTGCACAGGAATGACCCCTGATCTCTTCCAAAGCACCAGAGATGGCATGTCAAGGAGGGTAATGGTTTGGACATACCTGAATGGAAGTATCATTGTGGTTGGAGGACTTTTATTTTCCCTATTTCTCTTGATGTTACTCACTGTAAATTCAGCCATATCCACAGAAATAGCAGTATCAGACAGTTACCTTTCCCAAGACACCTAAGCAGTTGCTTCTACTTATAAAGGAAAAACCTAACTCTTAGCAAGTAGCAAGAAGTTACAAGTGGATGGCTGTATAATGGACATACTGTACATATAGCTCAAAGGCAGGCAGTGTTTGTTATATCCAATGAATGATGCTTCAGGTATATATATGTATTACAGTTCACTTTCAAACAGCAAGATTAATTCCCAGCAGTGCAATATTTGCAAAGAACAACACAACCATGAAGTAAAGTAAGAGACTTGCCCATGGTGCCACTGCAATACATGCAAAAAACAGTTAGAGATGAGACTTTGGTCTTTCATAAATTTCAGTTATGATTATTGGAAGATTATAACCTATTTTCTATACTTATAGATGTGTAAGCACAGATAAAAGACCCCATTTTTTGTATAATTGGCATATTCCCAGGGATAAGGGAGAAAGAATTCTACCCACATATTCCCTGTGCATAGGAAGAGGCAATTAAGGGGCAGGAGTGGGGATTGGAAGCCCCCATTTCTTTTATCTTAGTTTCTAAAAGTTGGAACAGAAGGAGCCAAGTGAGGTAGGTTCTCAGCCTCCTTGAGGGCTTAGGCCATGGTGTCAATATATTTGGATGTAACTAAGTATGTTTGAGGAAAGGAACCTAAATATTCTGCTTCTGAATGAAATAAAACTAAAAGGTAAAGGGGAAAAATAGTTTGGGAATGTATGAGGAGCAAAGTGAGGGGTTGGTGTGATACCGAGAGCTAAGGTAGGAGTATCACCTGCTGAAGCAACACTTATGTTGAAACGAGTTGTGGAAATGCATGAAAGAGTGCAAGGAAATGCAGAGAGAAAGTTTAATTGGAGTGTTTGAAGGAGGAAGTGAACTGTTTTAGATACCTGGGAGTGGGCAAGGCAGTGAATGGAAACATGGAAGTGGAGGTGAATCATAAGGTGGGTGAGGGGGCAAAGTTTATGGGAGTGTTGAGGGATGTTTGGAAAGAGGTCACTATGTGGGAGGGCAAAAAAATGGGTATGTTTCAAGGCGATATTGTATGGATGTGAGCCATGGGCTATAGATGAAAATGTATAGAGGAGGGTGGCTGTGTTGGAAATTAAATGTCTGAGGACAATATGTGGTGTGAAGAGAGTTGATTGAGTAAGTAATGATGAGTTAGCTGAAGAAGGTATGTCCAATGGTTTGGCCTTCATGAGAGAATGAGTGAGAAGAGGTTAACAAAGAGAATATTTGCTTCAGAAGGAGAGAGGATAAGAAGGGGGAGACAATACTGGAGATGGAGAGGGATGGAGTGAAAAAGATTTTAAGTCCTGTGGGCCAGAACACAGAGGATGGTGGAAAGCATGCATGGGATAGTGTGAACTGGAGTGATGTGGTATAAATGAGGTGACGTGCTGTTGGTAGACTCAAAAGGGCGTATGAAGCAGCTAGAAGAAACCATGGAAAGATCAGTGCTTTCAATGCATTATGCAATTACAGCTAGAAAATGGATGTGTGCAAATGAGGCCTTTCTTCAGCTGTTCCTGGCACGAACTCGCTAAGGTGGGAAATGGCAAACAAGTACGAAAGAAAAACAAAATTTTGCATAAAATCTTGATTTTTGTATTGTTGCTGAAAGCAAAGTTGTTGGATAAAAGCGAGGGTTAAGGGACAGGTTAGTTAGGATGTGAGTTTGATGAAAAACTGGAGGAAATGAAATGAAAATTTAGATATTTGGTAGTGGATAGAGCAGCGAAATGGAATAATGGAAGCAGAAGTGTCACAGGGTGAGGGAAGGGGTGAAGGTCCTGAAAGCACTGAAGAATGTATGGAAAAAAAGCACTGTGTGGAAGGGCAAAAATGAGTATGTTTGAAGGAATAGTAGCCCCAACAATATTATGTGCTTGTGAGGCATGGGCTATAGATAGGGTTGTGCAGAGGACTGTGGATGTGTTGAAAGTGAAATGTTTGAGGATCATATACTGTTTGAGGTGGTTTGATCAAGTAAGTAATGAAATGAGTGTGGTGAGAGAGCAAAAGAGGGAAAGCTGAAATAGTTTGGACATATGGAGAGAATGAGTGAAGAAAGGTTGACAAAGATGATATACGTGTCAGAAGTGGAGAGAACAAGAACAGGGAGACCAAACTGGAAATGGAAGGATGGAGTGAATGATAGTTTAAGCAGTTGGGACCTGAACATGCAGGAGGGTGAATTAGAACGATGTTATATATAGGGGTCAACATGCTGTCAATGGACTAAACCAGTGTATGTGAAGCATTAGGGTAAACATGGAAAGGTCAGTGAGGCCTGGTTATGGATAGGAAGCTGTGGTTTTGGTGTATCACACATGACAGCTAGAGAATGGATGTGAGCGAATGTGGCCTTTCTTCATCTGTTACTAGCACTACCTCACAAACACAGAAAATGGCGATCAACTTAAAAGAATAAGAATCGTATTTGTTTACCATCTACTGCATTAGTGCCAGGAACATATGAAGAAGGGACCCATATCCTCACATCCACCCTCAAGTGGTCATGTAAAATGCACCAAACCAAAGCCCCCTATCCACAACCAAGCCTTACATCCCTTTCCATCATTTCTCCTGACCACTTCATATGTCTTGGTTCTGCCCATTGACAGCACATCTGTATACCATATTGCTCCAATTCAGTGTGTTCCATGCATGCCTTACATTCACCTGCACATTATGGCCCTAAAGTCTCGAAGCATCTTTTGCTCCATCCTCAGTTTCCTTTTTTGTTTCTTCCACATCGTCATCCCCTCTTTATATCCAAATAATTTCAACAGACCCACTTTAGCTCTCCCATACATATTTCTCATACAACCACTTTGATTTTTAACCCTCTCATCTGTTGTTTGACCAGCTCTCCTCACGCCATATATTGTTTCCAAACATATCACAATCTTCTGTACGATTCTATCTGGGGTCCATGCCTCACATACACGCAACACCATCAGGATTACTATACCATCAAATATCCCACATCTCCCCTCACAAACTGTGACTTCTTTTTTGTACTCTTCAATGCATCCAGGATCTTTTGGCTTCCTCATCCACCCAGTGAATCACTTCAGCTCCAATAGTTCCATTTGCTGCTATATCCACTCCAAGGTATCTAAAAACAGTTTACTTCCTTCAGGTGCTCTTCATTCAAACTCATACTATAATTAAACATGTCTCTCTTTACTGCTAAACATAATAACCTTGCTTTTATTTGCATTTACTCAAAATTTTTCCTTTTTCATATTTTCCGAACTCAGAAAACAGATTCTGCAGTTTCTCACTCAAATCTGCTACCAGAGCTGTATCATCAGCAAACAGTAATAGACTTAATTCCCAAGACCCCCTACTCCCCAAAAAGACTATAAGACCTGTCCCTTTCTCCAGGACCTCCACATTTACCTTCTCCATCAACACATCCCTAAACAGATTAATGGTGACATCCCATATCCCCTGCTGCAGACCCACCCTCACCTGGGGCTAATCATCATATAATAACAATAATAATGATGATAACAAAACCATAATAATAATGATATGTTTCTTCAAGTAAAATGGTCAAACTTGAAATGCATGCATATTTCATTTTGCTTTGATAGTTTATTGAAAATTTTCTTATCTATGTACAGGTAACTCTTGTTTAGCATGCTTTCAAAGAAGATATTTTTGATTGAATATGATGAATATGGTTTTCATATCAAGTAGATTATCACTTAGTGTGGTTAGATGCACCAGTAGTTTTCTATTTGATGCAATTTTGACGTGCATCTAAAATTCTAGACTCTCCCTTTCAGCTCTGTTGAAGTCATGGTCTTCCACCCTTCTTTCTCCTATGGAGACCATAGTTGGCAATCTAGATTCTTTCATAGATAGGGTCAGTGCTTTCCTTTTTTTTTTTTCTTGATCATTATTTCCTGCATTAGTAAGGTAGTGCCAGGAACAGACAATATAAAGGCCACATCTGCTCACGTCCATTCTCTTGCTGTCATGTGTAATGCAACGAAACCACAGCTCCCTATCCACAACCAGGCCCCACAGACTTTTGCATAGTTTACCCCGACACTTCACATGCCTTAGTTCAGCGCATTGACCCCAATCCATCACGTCATTCCAATTCACTCTATCCCATGCACACTTTTCATCCTCTTACATGTTCAGATCCTGATTGCTCAAGGTATCATCCACTCCATCCTTCTATTTCCAATTTGGTCTCCCCATTTTCCTTGTTCCTCCACTTGTGTCACATGTATTCTCTGTCAACCTTTCCTCATTCGTTTTCTCCATATGTCCAAATCATTTCAGCACACACTCTTCAGCTCCCAATGAAACACTTTTCATTACCACTTCGCTCTCTACCCTTTCATTACTTACGTGTTCAAACCCCCTCACACCACATACTGTTATCAAACATCTCATTTCCAACACACTCAGCCTCCTCTGTATATTACTATTATTATTAGTAGTAGTAGTAGTATCATAGTTTCATTGCAATGCATATGACATCTAATGAATGGATGTGAGCAAATGCAGCCTTTCTTTGTCAATTCCTGGCACTACCTTGCTAATGCAGGTAATGGCAATCAAGGCTACACAGTCCAATCAAGAGCAAGGACATGATAGACTCTTTTGGAGTGAGAGGCTCCTCAATGAGACTACTGTCATTCAGCTACTAGCAATTAACCATTGTAATTACCTATTCTACTGTATAGGGAGGGAGACTTACAATCAAGGAACCCCATCTCTTGAACACTCTCTACATTCACACAACTTAGATTTATGTTTGCTGCCTACATTAACCAT
>JAUTXX010550968.1:0-10308 GCA_032273605.1 Panulirus laevicauda
AGAGAGAGAGAGAGAGAGAGAGAGAGAGAGAGAGAGAGAGAGAGAGAATCAATTTGGTATGAAGGTTTTGTTACTGGCTCGTGATGATGTTTATATTTCGCGATTATGTCCGTGAAGTTGTGGGTGAAATCAAGATGTTACAGATGGTTCGAAACACCAGGCTGGGTTCGTAGCACAGTGGTGGTTTTCGAGGTGCAAAGGGTGGCTCGAGATAGTTGTATGGCAAGTAGCACCATTTCGTGATCCGATGAATAATATGAGATGTCATGTGTAGTTTATCTTCGTGGTTGATTATGTCATGCGTAGTTTGTGATGTGGAAATTGCAAACAGTTCATGGCGTCGTTATCAATAGTTCGAAGTGTCATGAATATTTCGTGATATCATACGTAGTTCGTGGATCATGAGTTGCTCGTGGTAACATGGAGTTCATGGTATCATTAATGTCTGAAGTTATGAGTGGGTCGAAGTGTTATGAGCACTCAGTCGAGTGGTTCATACCGTCATATGAAAGCTTCATGAGTTATTTATAGGGGGTTCATGAACCTTGCTTAGAGTCATGAGTGGTTCGTGGTGTGATTCGTTGTTGGTGACACACTATGAATGGATTCCGGACATTATGAGAGATTCCTTTCAATATACTTGGATCGTGGTGTCATGAGCGGTCCATGACCCCATGCGTAAGTTCATGTCACATATGATATCAATGACTAGTAATTCGTGGCAACGTGCGTAGATTCGTGTGGTTATGAGAGTATTTGAATGATACGAACGGTTAAATCTCAACGACACGAACAGTCGGATCTCAAAAAGGTACGGAGGAAAGAAGTGGAATATATGAAATGTAGAAAAGGAGAAAACTCTTTGTGTTCGTGAAAGAGCTGAGGTACTAAAGGACTGCAGTAGGATTTATAGAGTCCACGCAGGAGCTGAGGTACTAAAGGACTGCAGGAGGATTTATAGCTGACAATATGTGATTGCCAGCAAAGCCCAGGGGACGGGTCTCTCTATCACCGTCTGGGAAATTATGACGGCGCGAATTACTTCACGCTCTATCTCCCTGACATATTGGTTCCCCCCTTCTCTCTCTCTCTCTCTCTCTCTCTCTCTCTCTCTCTCTCTCTCTCTCTCTCTCTCTCTCTCAAAAACACAAATATAAAAAAAAAAAACACGATAAGGTCCCAAGTGCACTTTCGTGTAATAATCACATCATCAGGGGAGACACAAGAGAGAAGTATATCAGTCAGTTGATATACAACGAAGAGACGTAGCTAGGACGCCATTTGGTAAACATGCAGGGACATGGAAGCTGATGACTCAACGCTGAGGAATTTAGCAAACACATGGGTGGCAACAAAATTAGGAATGTCAAGTGAATCGGGAAGTTGAAAGTAAAGTATATTTGTTTTTTTTTTGAACTGGAAGAATACCATATTCCAGACAGGAAAGAGTGGAGGAAGGAATGCTGATTAAAAGATTCCCGGGGGCTATAGACGTGCCAGCGCAGGTTCTGTGGAAAAAAAAACTAAAGGAGGATAATTGGTGGATATAATGAAAACAGAGACGACCAGGAATTATGACGCTCGAGCTGGAGTCGTGTAACCACGAGGCATTTTAGGTATTCAGAAGCTAGAAGTAGTCCAGTAAGGTCTTCACCAGAGGTGATAAGCCAAGGGAAGTCAAAGTAAATAAAGCAAAGAATACAGCGCAGTCTAATGCCATAAAACGCGAGGTATGAAATGAGGCAAGAGGACAGAGCAGCCCCACCAGCACTGTAGGAGGCCAGGAGTGTTAAAGGATGGGGAGATCTGACTATGAGTAATGTATACATAAGCTGATGGATTAGTAGTAAATGGTAAAGAGTTGGGGTTCAAGAATCGTATTAGGGAAAGTGTAGCTGATCTTGCTGGAGTTGTGGAGACAAAGCTAGCAAAGATAGTAGGGAGGGAAAGAGAAGACAAAGGGGGAGGAGAATTAGCCCCTCTTAATTACAAACTACCTTCAGTTTCAGTTCAAACAGTACATAAGATACATCACAGGTCAGTTTATCCTGGGCAAGGCATCCGGCTACCTCTGCTACACGGTTAAAAGACACACGCACACACTAGATTTCTAGTGTTTTATCGTATTTCCCAAAACTTTAGTCGTGTGTGTGTGTGTCTTTTAACCTCCGTGTGACAGAGATAGCCGGACTCCCTGCCCAGGGTTCGAAGCAGACCCGTGGTGTATATACATTTGCCTGGCTATCGACGTAATGGGAAGAGTGAATGCAGGAAAGAAGTTTATTAGTGATGATAACATATAGTCCCTCAGTAAATTTTAGCCAAAACAAATATACAATGAAAACAATTATAGAAATGGTGAAATCGTTAAACAAGCACTTCTCAAAAATGGTAACCGACTGATAAAGGGGAATTTCAATGATGAATATATGGAAGAAAGGAACTTTGGAATACCATGGAAGACAAAGTCATGGAGACAATTTCTTAAAGTGTATAGAGGAAACTTTCGCTTACTCGCTTGTCAGTGAATTACCTAGGATCAGAGACTGATGATATACTATCATTATTAGATCATATATTCCCACATATTTTCATGAATGTTGAGAATATCACATATGATACACGAATTGGGGAATGTGATCATGTGATTCTTAAGTCTGATTGTGTTAAATGAGATGCAAAAAGAGTAGAGATGAGACTAGACTCAAAGGGAAGATATAATTGTGGAAACGACACAGAATGCAACAGATTCTATGGTAACATGACCTGGGATATGGAGTACCGTAGCCAGGAATCAGGGCACTGTATTGGAAGTTTTGGGTACCTGTAGCTTCAGCTACATAGCAAAAGTTAAGAAAATGGAAGAGTGGTCCAGTTAAAAGACGTAAAAAGAAAAATGAAATTCGAGATGTGCAGTGACAGATATAGGCGGAACTCCAAACTGCCAGCATTTGTCACGTACAAGAGAGCAAGGGAGTAGTGCAACAGGATAAGACAGCAGCAACAGGGAAGCTTTGAAAAGAATTCTGTGGACAAAACGGGAAAAAAATCCAAAAATCATCCGTGAATTCAGTTCGGTTCAGTTCAAGAGTAGTTTATCAGTCTAAGGGATTCGGAGGGAACGAGCTCTAGAGAATAATGTCAGAATGTGCAAAGAAGTGAATCAAAAGTTCAGGTATGTTTTCCACAATGTTCTTGCCCTGCTAAACTTTTTCCTTGCCAGCTCTTTATATCTTTCAAACGTTGGCTGTCTGGCTGCTTATATCTTCTGCACGTTGCACCCTTCATGTCTTTTTTTTCTTTTTTTATCTCCTGTATCTGCCTGTTTCTGGGATGGATTCTTACATTCCATCTTCTAAATCTTTCAATCGTTTTTTTTTCCCCTCAATCGTAGTCTGATCGCTCCTGCCCAGCTGCCTGTCGTCTCGGGAGCGGTGCGTACCGGACCATGAAACTCTTTCCTGCCCCTGAAACCACCACTCCCTCCGATTCTATTTCTGCTCGAAATAATTGCAGTGTTTTTCCTCGAAGACTCGAGCGCACTTTTATAGAGAGTATGCTGACTTTACTTCTTTCACTGATATCTTTTTGGCCCTTAACCAAAAACATCTCCAATAGCTTCTGTTTTTCAGCCTTTCCTCCCGTCTCTCGACCCCCATCAATTAATTGCTAACTCATTATCTGTGAAAACCGTTCATCTTGGTACCATTTCTTATTCGAACTCGGCTTTGAATGATTCAACATCTAAACCTTCTCCCCCTCTCCTCCCACGGAACATATACCATTTCCTATCTTCTCCTAGCACAAGGTCTCCGAAGTACTCTCCCAGCTTGAGGTGGACAAGGCCATGGCCCAGATAGCAAACCTCCTCGAGTTTAAAGGCAGTGTGCTTTTGGGCTAGCACCTGTCCTTACTCGACTATATTGCCTCTAAAAAACCAGGCTTTACCTTCAGCTCGGAAGCATGCCTTGGTGCAACCTGTCCCTAAAAATGGAGACCGTTCTAATTCTTCCACCTATCGCCTCATTGCTCTCATTTCTGCTACCTTCAGAGCCTTTGAAACTCTTGTAAGCTCCCACATTCCTTTCTTCCAGGTCACCGGTATGGATTTCGCAGTACTATGTCTACTTGTGACCTATGTGACTCGCCACTGGTCCTCCTTCCTCAGGAGTTTGTGAAAATGTTATCGCAGCCCTCGACATCTCCAAAGCATTTGACAGAGTTCAGCATTAGTCTGTTTTCTAAGCTCCCTTCCTTTGTTTTCTCCGCTTCTCTCTGTTGACTAATGCATAGTATCTTCCCTGGCCGTTCCAGCAGTCATCGATGAAGCGACTTCCCCTGTCTCCTAGCAACACCTCCCTTCAACTTTTCCATTCTATACACCGAATTGTTGTTGCTCTGTCTCCATTCTGTAGGTATTTTTTTGGCCACTGTTCTCGTGAGCTGTCTACTTGTGTCTTCACCCCCAAATCTTTGACTCATGGCACACGTTTGGCTGTTGCTTCCCATATTTTCTGTGTGGAGACCGGTCACTCGAGGATCGGCCGTTGTGATGCTTCCATCATCTTCTTTCGAACAGCTAAGCTGTGGAATTCTTTTTCGTCTTTCCCTCTTCATATGTCCCTTCATTCTCTATTATATTTCCTTTAACTTTTTTCTTTCACCCATGATGGCTTTGGTTAGAGCATTCTTTGCCCGTGCTCTGTTGGTTGTTGTGAAAGAAAAGAAAAAATGCTTATCCTTTATTACCTGTTTGTTTATATAGAGGAGGAGGTTATCACTCCTTGCGACTTCTGTGCTACTCTAATTTGTATCGTACTGGCTTATGAATTTTTCAGTGTTATTTACGTTTATTTCAAATTTGCTTATCTTGTTCCTCTTTTTTTACAACTCTCTTGCTACTATGATAATTTCCTTGTCCTCTCCGACGATGTTCATGCTTTGCCTCCTGTTATTTACTCTTCTCTTCCCTAACTGTGTTGCTTACGCTCTCGTTGATATCTGATAGATTCATCGTCCATAATATTCATCTGAATCCATGTCGTCTTTCCCTTCAGCTGTTCCTGCCAGCTAAGGGATTCTGGATTTTCCCCTTGAATATATCCCTTTGCATCTTGCACAACCTCATCATCAGTATATCTGGTCTGTAGTTTGTCTTTCTGCTTAGATATTTCTTTCTACTACCGGGACAACATAAGATCTCGTCTGTTCTGAGAGACATGCACATCCCCAGCAGTTTTCTGAGGTCCTGTACACACTCCTGAAGTACAGACGGTGAGACTGGACCATGTCTGGACCATGGGCGCTGTAAATCGAGCCACTTTATGGGCCTTCTTATTTCCAGAGGTTTAACTTGTTTGTTCCAAGTATCCCCTCCATCCTGACCAGCGTACCGCCCTCCGCTCTAAGGTTCTTCCCTTCTCTTCGTGCAGGGCAATTTTCTCCTACCTCTCTCTCTTACCTCCCTCCTCCCTGTCCAGGTACTCCCTGTCCTGGTTATCTCCTACCTCCCTCCTCACTGTCAGGGGCGCCTTCCTCCTCCCTGTTCAGGTATTCCCCGTCCAGGTTACCTCCCTCCTCACTGTCAAAGGCATCTTCCTCCTCCCTGCTTAGGGTACAACCCTCCTCCCTATCCGATGACCGTGCACTGTGCCGTGCAACTTTGTGTTCAGCTCTTCACACATACCCTTATTGGAGTTAGTCTTCTCCTTCTGTGTCCTTTATTCATGGTATCTGGCCCTACACCGATGATTTGCTCCTTATAGATGTAAATGGTAATCGAGGGCGATCCTTTGATTTTCTTGTACCAGCAACGTTATTATCATCTTGCCTTTCATGTTCCCTCCTCTTGACGGGGTCGTATCTGGCCACCTATGTATATTATGATTGGTTTCTATGTATCGTGTATCCTCTGACTCTTCCCCACTGACTTGGCACTTCCTTGGGTTTATATATATATATTCTGATCCCCTCTTTCCATTCCCATTTCTTGGTACTTATTTTCCTAGTCTGTAATATCATTGGTCAACCCCTTTATGTCTAAATACAGTGTTCTATCCGTGTGTCTCCTTACAGCAGTAGTTAGGCTTTTACAGTTTCCATCCCCATATAGCTTGTGGCCTGTATGTATCCTCGGGCACCTCGTCTTTCAATATGCACTTCATATCACGCACTGAGTCAGTAATTGCCAACCTTGGGGCCCTTGGCCCAAAGAGGAAACTTGAAGCCTCATCAAGGGTTACGTGAAACCTCATTACGGATTACCAGAGATATATTTCGAGGAGAAAAAGCTACAATACCATTGAGATGTTTTGTTTAAGTAGGACGCTGCTGTGGCACAGAAGATTTGCTCAGAGGTCCATCATTTTGGCAAGATTTATCATCAGAGAAGTAATTAAGATAAACAGTTCCATTCAAAAGATACGAGTCATCATTGAGAGGGGGAACGTATTGCCTGACGGGGAGGCGCATGGGATACACCACCCTAACAACGTCACGAGCCACTACTGCGCTAACTGACCACTTTACGTTACCAGAGTTCCATACATTACCTTTTGATTTTCAGGACGACTGTGTGTGTGAAAACTAGATCCACCTCTGGTTGCAGGCTCGTAGCCCTGACCCCAGTCAACGTCCGTATGACAAATCGGTACAAGAAAGGTTTTCATTTTCATTCTAGGAAATTAGATTTCGTTGTGTATCAACCCATACTCTTTCCATCCAGTGTTGGTCTAGCGTTGTCCACCTTGAAGTGAGGTGGGTCGTGCCTGAGAATCTTTCCACCACACTGCATGGCCACCGTGGCTGCATCGTGCATCATCCTCGATGTTCCTTTTCATAATTCTCTGGAAAAATGTTTTTTTTGGAGGGAGTTCATCTGACCTCCTTAGAGGATGGTATATTAAGAGGCGGGTCTCGCTCAGGTCTGTGATGTCTGACTTAATCTCGCTTATGGTCTCTGTCTTTTGTTCCTCTGTCTACATAAAACTTTTTTTTGCTCTATTTTTTCTTTAGATTCTTTTTAAAATCCCCTCTTTAAATTTTTACACACGTGGGAATCCATGTCTTGAACATTTTCTGCTGTCGTACAGGTTCCTAGATTTATGCATGATATCTGCCTTAACCATGTCCTTAGTCATTTTATTCCATTCATCTGACACTCTTATACTATGAAAATTTTCTTGTACTTTCCTTTTTTTTTGGCTTAATATTGTATCCTTACGTCTCTTGAAAACTGTTCACTGCTTTATAAACTTAAAGATTGCGATCGTCACCCCTCACTCTTCTTTCTCCCAAGATGGCCAAATTTAAAGCCTCTCGCCTCATCCCCGTTACTCACTTCTCTTCGCTTTGGTACCATCTTTTTTTTTTGTCCCTCTCTGGGCTTTTTCTATTAGTTCTTCCTGATGTTTCTTTTCAGTTGTGGTCACCAAACTTGAGAGCCATATTCTAGTTTTAACCTCATTTAGGTTAGGAGCAGCTCCTTGGACACTTCCTTATCCAAATGCTTGAAAGCTATTCTGACATTTGTCACCAGACAATTTGTTTCCTTGTCTATTCTCCTAATATGAGACTGTGGTGACTGGATAGGGATAATGTCGACCCTAATTCCCTCACACACGCATATAATCCTGAAACTTATTTGCTGCTAAATGATAATCACAGAGGTAGTCTTTCAATCTGTCCCATCGTCATTACTTTACATTTGCCTGGATTCAGTTCCATCAACGATTTATAACAACTTTAAGTATGTAAGATGATGCAATGCTTCTTAGTTTTTGCTTCGATCGTGACCTTTGCATCACCTGCAAACATTCGGGTAGGAGCCCATCTCTTCAGGCAAGAGTAATGGACCCAGAACAGAACCCTGTGGTACTCCGCTGGTCACCTCGACCCGTTTGGGAAATGTTCCTCCAACATGCGTTCTTGTTCCATTCTACTGAGATGATGATCTAACTAATGAGGGAATAGCCTCTTGATTCCTATATTGTGATCAGCTCCCTAATCAGCCTCCTATGAGGCACGATGCCAAATACATTCTGGTAGTCTAGATACAGACAATCTCAATATACCCTTTTGTGCAAGACAGAGCTTACCCTCTCGTAGGAATGTAAGTGATTTATGCTTAACCCTCTTTCCCGAAGACCTTGTTGTTCCTCGCTTAGGTAATTTCTCCCCTGTTTAGTCTCCAGTTTGGTTTCGAATTATCTGTTCCAGAACCTTGCACACCGCGTTCGTTTGTGAGATCCGTCTATAGCTCAGTGCCTTTTGTCCGGTCTCTGTTCTTATAGATTGTTATGATGTTTGCCCTTTTCCATTCTTCTGGTACTCTGTCACTCTCCAGCGACATCTTGAATAGTGTTTCATGAGGTTTATCTAGCGTATCTGGACACATCTTCAGCACATATAGTGAAATTTCGTTAGGACCATGAGGTTTGTATGGGCCAAAATCTTTCTGTTCTCCATGTCTTTTCCATAAAACTCAAAGGTTTTCTAAAACCTCTTCCCTCTTCCATATCACTGGTGTTGGAGCTATAGTGTCTTCCGTACTGAAAAAACTTCTGAACTTGTTATTCAGTTCCTCCCATACCCTTACATCATCCCGACCGGTTCTTCTCTCTGAATCCCTTCGTCTGATTAATTGCTCCTTAACTGACAACCGACTCTTGATGAAAGTTTTGCACAGTTTCCCCTTCCTTGTTCACACTATTCTTTCTCTGTTCCTCCCTTCTTGTCTTGGTATACTCGTTCCTTGCAAATAGTAGCTGGCAAGAGTACTGTGTAATACATACATATTGTCATCACGACACAGCTCAAAGCTCTTTTTCTTTTCGGCATCTATTATATCAAACCTTTCTTTCCTCTTTCTCACCATTCCCTCTGTATGTGAGGCTAGAGGTGCCTATGTTCCTACTCCTCTGTAAATATCACAGACCCTCTCATCACGGCGCTCCGTCTTCTAGCTACTGAACTCTGTATCCCAGTCTATATTAGCATAGAAATTGTTGATGTTTGTTTAGTTTCCACGATGATGTCTCCTCTTCAAGTACTAGCTCAGCTCTGCTCCCTCGACATCCTCTTTTATCCCATAGTCAAACCTGAGTCAAACTTTTACCATTTGCTGTATCTTACATCAGTCTCTCTCGTCCTTGTATGCTCATTAGTAGACGCAATTTTCCTGTATATAGTCTGTAATCTTTTGTCTACATAACCCTTCCCGCTGACACCGTGTGAATGAAATAATCCTCCGTCTATCTCCTCATAACTGATATCCCCATAATCAGTACATATTGTACCATCTCTGTGAAGTGACTGTCTCGTTGCTTCAAGTACAGCCTCCTCCACCTCCAACTGGGACAGTTAGCGTTGTCTATCCTCTCATAGTGAGGTGTGAAACCCTGGGTGCATCGCCTCGCTACTTCGAAGCTTTCATTTAGCGACCCTGGGTGAGGGAGACGGCTGTGGCTGGCGTCTGAGGGGGTTACGGGGGAAGGAAGGAAGGGTCGAGAAGAGTGAGAGAGGTGTACGCTGGTAGGTGACACCTTCATATAACGCAGTATTTTAAGAAGCAAATATGGAAATATGTAGATCTAAGCAAAAATACTGCATGATGCTCATTGCAAATTAGAACGTTATTCGCTGATTGTGTTGGAGGTCTGAATTGTACCATGATAAACAGATGAAGCAACCCCCCCCCCCTTTCCTTTAATTAACTCGCGCACACACACACACACACCACACCACACATATACTCGTAGGTCATGTCCTTCCCACCCACCCACAGAAGCAAATGTCGCCTGCTAGGCTTGTCGTAAGGGACTACTCTTACCTCCAACCTATATAGCAGGTAAAGATGCACTTGAATAGTTACTTAACTATTGTTCTCATTAGAATTACCCAGAAATCTGTCAAACATTCTTTAAGTATAATGAATATAAAAAAGGAATATCATTCTGCCGCACATGAAGTGTTCCATGTAATGTTTCACAGTTTACCGACTGTAACAAAAGTATGGCGTTTCAGCTACAGGGTGGCGGTGTGCATAGAGCTGGTGTCATGTCAGGAGAAGGGGTGCGGGGTCAGCAACACACAGATGCACCGGTATATTATGGTGTTTTTTTTTTTTTCCATACTATTCGCCATCTCCCGCGACAGCGAGGTAGCGTTAAGAACAGAGGACTGGGCCTTTGAAGGAATATTCTCACCTGGCTTCCTTCTCTGTTCCCTCTTTTGGAAAAAAAAAAAAAAAAAAGAGGGGCGGATTTCCAGCCCCCCGCTCCATTCCCTTTTATTCGCCTTCTACGACAC
>JAUTXX010550979.1:0-10307 GCA_032273605.1 Panulirus laevicauda
ATATATATATATTGGTTGTAAGATAGGCTTTGTGTTAGATGATTTTGTCCAACTGTAGGCTAATGTAAGTGTTCTGAGAATGTTTAAGGTAGGCTAGGCTAAGCTATGATGTTCGGTCGGTTAGATGTGCAGTATTGAATGTACTAACTGTATTTTCAGCTTGTGATAAGTTTCTCGGAATGTAACCCCATTGTAAGTCGAAGAGCATCTGTACTCTATGAATCAGAGTGGATCATGGTTTTCTTTAATGATTTTGTTGGAATATGAATGATGGAGTTTTCAACATTAATGATATTTTGATGTAGGAGTAGATGTTGAAAGGACTGTATTGGTTGGGAAATAATTCCAAAGTTTTCTTCGCATCTCTTTCACAGAGGGTTCAGCACAGTGGATTTGGTAGAAGATGCATCAGCACACAAACTGTATGCGCTTAAGCGCATAACATGTCATGCACAGACAGATCAAAAGGTAGGCATAATCCATTTATAGTTCACCATCTGATGCCAGGGCTTTTTTTGTGACTTCCTTTGTTTTTAGATTGCACAAGTTGTAAGCTCTTAAAAAACTTGATTTTTTCTTTGCTTAACATGGTATTATGTCATGAATTTATGCATCATTTGGCATTATGGGGTTTATGATGGGTATATCATATGTTGTCCTCGGAATGTATTTTTTACTGTTTGAACTGAATCTTATAATTTGCTTATGATTTGGCACAGGTTTTTGTTCCCAGTGAATTAATGTCTTCAGACTTTATGCTTATGTAGAATCTCATATTACACATTTTAGGAGTTGTAATTATTAGATATTTACATTCCACGTTCTTTTAATTCAAGAATTTCGATGAAATTACTTAAATTTTACAAATCTCCCCCTCCTGTGGCTCTTTTTATCTTCAGATGACTGTTACATGGGTAGCAGTTTGTGTAGTTAACAATATTTGTAGATGTGTTACTGGACTCCACCTGCGAGTGGTTGCCCCACAAGTTAAAAGTCCCTTTTGGCAAGGCTGTATTATCATCAGTAGACAAGGAGTATCATCTTGTCAAGGACCTTCTTTCTTCTAAGTAGCCCATCATTTCTGTATATTTCTACATGGAATATAGCTCTGAAGCTGCAGGAGCCCTATAAAATGGGGTTATATGATAAAAATAATCTCAGAGCTTTTATGCATGCTTATTTTGTTCCCACACAGGTTAGTATGTCACCTTTTGACTGCATATACTTGAAATGTGTCATTGTTATCAAGAATCATCATATCCTTAGGTAGCACTGGCAGAAGTTGAATACCACAGAGCCTTGTCTCACCCCAACATCGTGGAGTGTATAGATTCAGACCTTGTGGGTATACCAGATCTAATGGGGAATCGCACGTCGCAAGTGCTTATTGTTCTTCCATACTGCCAGGTTTGTATGAATTAAAATGGTTCTTCATCTCCACTTGTAACTAATTTTTAAAAGATTTTAGTTTACTGGTACTAATCATACTTTACCATCACGTCTTTGTGTAGTACTGTCCCATATCTGTATTGTGTAAAATTATTTACTGAAACTGTTAAAATAAAACCTTGTCCCTGATAAAATGTGTTGAATAAGTTAACCAAAAGAATTTCCTACATGAGAAACAATCTTACTTTAGCATGATTTATACCACAGATATTTGCAAATGCACTTCACCAGTGTTTAAGGCATATCTGTTAAAAGCCGAAATATTTGAGTCTGGCATTGGTAAATTATAGGAATAGATTTGTGTTAGAACCTGAATAAATAGAAAATTTTTTATGGTAAATATAGTTAAAGAGTGGAAGAAGAAATTTTTTATGGCTACTATGTATTATTGTGCTATTCATTTAAGAATAAGGTTCATTCTCCTTTAAAGTAACTACTAGTTTTTTCTTTTCAAATTATTCTGTGTAGAGGATAAGTACTTTAAAAGATTCTAAGCAAAGATATCACTTTTGCATGTAGGGTGTTAAGATTCATAAATTTTTTGACAGCGAGGAACCCTGCATGATGAGTTAACTCGGAGACAGAAGGCTGGCTCTCATTTTGATGAGGTATGTTTTTTACATCAACCATATTTTATCGTCTCATTCACCCCCAAACACTACTACCTCAGTTGCATTTTATTTTGATTATATACACAGCATTCCTAATTTCTTATAATTTTTAGTTGTGCTTCTTGTGATGACCCACCCATCTAAAATGATTGTGTTTGCACATGATTTTGATACTTTTCAGATACACAACTTACACCGATGAACAGAGTCCTATAAAAATTTATGAATTTACTTGCATTGGGGGTTGGGTTTAGGACACTACTTTCCCTTGAAAATTGGATATATCCATCAATATTTCACTTCCTCTATCACCATAAAATCTATGAAGCCAACTAATGCTTATTCATGAAGACATAACAATGATACAGCAATCCTTCCTGGCTTGTGGTGTTATTAATGCAAAAGGTGCCTATTATGCTTCTCATCCCCTAACCTTCATCATTCTTTTGATAACACTATAGCTTTGTAGTATTGTTAACTTTTATCTGAAATCTTGTCAAATTGTAATGTTTTCATCCCTTGACCTTTGTATCTAGCCTTCTGAGACATTATCTCTTTATTGTTTTCATTTGATTGTGTTTAGTGAGAAAAGTACCATATACTTTGACCATATCTGCAGTTTTAGAAGCTAGCGAGGCTAGTTTAGGTATTGATTATTTCATCGTACTAGTGCGGCAGATTACCCTACTTAGTGCATTTTGCATCTCTTTGTAGTTGTTTTCTGAAGCAAGTCTTTCATTTGTAATTTTCTTGTATATGTAAATTTGAGGAGTTTTATCTAGATAGGCTCACATTGTTTTTCAATATAGCAGCAACCATGGACCTTTGATGTGGTTGATCAATCAGCCAAGCTAGTGATCTATTTTATGTTATGGCAAAGGTACTGTGTGTGTAGACCCCTGAATTGATTACCCAACATGAGTCTTGTCTTGATTCTTGTGCTCATAAGTAATTGTTATCAAATGATGTCCTGAGATGACAGAATATCACTAAGTTGAAGTGTATAGTTCATAGTGGTGAGTATCATCAGACAGCTTCTTCTGTTAACCCTGGGAGTCAAAATTGCTGAATTTGGCATGTTAAATCAGTATATGTTCCTGTTGAGATCATCTCACTCTGTTATCTGAAGGTAAACATTGACATACTTTTAGGCGTAAGGTTCCCATGCCTCAATTTTTTCATAGTGACTGATGTAGCACTGGCAAAAAGACATGGAAATCTCTTTGGGACCCAATTGAGATTATGAACTCCATTTTGAACTTAATAGTTTATATTGATTCTTATGTTTTATATCTAGCTGAAGTGGACATATCCTCTGTTTTGCAATACTGTGACAGACCTTGATAAAGGACTTCGGAATTCTTTCCAGGAACCCAGTGGAACTTTAGTTTCCATTCAAAACTCAATGGCGGTGTTTTGAGTTTATGTTATAATCTGGCTAAGAATAAACCCTAACCTCTTATTAATTATCCTGCAACAGGACCTAGTCCAGAAGCCTTGAAACCTTCTTACACATCTTACACATGCTCCATCATTCAGTCTACTCAGTTCAATCTTTTATCTCCCTCTTTCCTTGCTTCCCTAATATTATTCATACACACCTTCTTTGTCATTTCTTAAGCATCTATCCTTTTTATATACCCATACCATCCCGGAATGATATCTTAAATTTTCCACCACTGTTCTGTACCTTTCTCAGACATCCTCACTTTTTCTATACACTTTTCATAATCAATATTCAAACCTTAAAATTGATTTCTACAGCATGTATTACCTCTGCCATTTCTTTTTAAGATAACCATACTTCGCTTTCATATCTTTGGGTAGAATCAAGTAGGAAATTAAGACATGTGAAATTATAAACAAATTATATGCTAATGAGTAAGTTGGAGGAGTCTTTTGAGCATGCCAAAACTGTGGTGTATGGAAGTGGTTCTTCATGATCCAACCTGAAGTGCATATGGTATGCATGTTTAAAAGTTGATGGACATTAGGTGTTTGGCAGTATCTGCTGATTATTTCAAGATACATATTGTACAAGGATTGTTGAAGAGCTGTTAGTGATGAATGAAGGCTAGGTAATAGGGAAGAACTCCATCTACCATCAGAAATATGATTGGCTAATCCTGTCCCATCTCCTAGGGGTGGTGGACTCAGACAAAGTTTCAAATGTCATTTTCCATAGGAAGAAGGAATATATAACGTTAGTATGTAAATAGGAACAGGATTTATATACCTTGGTTTGGGATTTGTTTCAGTGCTTAAAGTTTCAGGTATTTATATTAGTATTTTACTGTATTCCAAGGTTGTTGCATTGTCTATGTTTCGAGGGATTTGTGAGGCGGTCCAATGCATGCATTCTGCCAAGCCTCACCCTCTGGCTCATCGAGATATTAAGACAACCAATGTTCTTTTGAAGGATGATCTCACACCACTTCTTATGGATCTTGGTGAGTTCACGTGTTGAGTATTATGTGACTTGAGTTGACCACATGTTACTTTTAATGGTGGATATTTGTTATAGGCCATTTTGAAATCTCCAAATAGATCAGCCATTGTTTGGAAAAAATTCTGGCTATGATATCAGTTAAAAGTACAATTGCAACATTAATAGCTGTATATTTCACCTTAGGGCAGAGGTGGATGAGCCAAGAAGTATCATCACATATGCCTAAACTACACTGAACAGAAAATTAAATACATCAATGTTTAGGTAATGGAGTGGGGAATAGATTAGAATGTCCTTTTGATGTTTGTAAGATATAATGGTTATCATCTGTTTCTGGTATAAGTGAAAAATAGTTACTCCAGTGTTTGAGTAGAAGATATCAGAAACATATAGACATAATTGTAAAATTTTCATGGATTTGGAAATGTATGATAACTATGAATACTTCGTTTAGATGTTACCAAAGAAAGTGAACCATCACAGATAGAAGTGGCCATGAAGTTGATTATTTCCTTTTTAGAAATCAATCAATTTTTCTGAGATTGTATTTCTTTGGATAGTTCCTTAATTTGATATAATAATCATTGCATGAAAAGATATGTACATATTTCCAGGATCTGTGGCCAGAGCTAGAGTGGAAGTAAATGGTAGTGCTGAGGCACGTAAGCTACAGGATGAGGCAGCTGAGAGAAGTTCCATGCCATACAGGCCTCCAGAACTGTTTAATGTTGAATCGTTTTGTCACATAGATGAACGTACTGATGTCTGGGTACGTCAAAAAAGTCTTTATATTTAGCCCTTGGCTTCATTTCATATTAGATACTTTCATTATTTTTTTCAGCATATAAGTGTTTCCTATTGACTTTGGCAAAGATTCATTTATATTGATATTTTATTGTATTGATTCCCATTACTAGAAGATTTGAATGATATATACAAAGCATGATTGTGATTAATTTGAATGTAAACAGGAATTTTCCACTTCAGTCTTTAGGATGTTTGCTGTATGCATTGTGCTTCTACAAATCACCCTTTGATGGAGTGTATGAAAGAGGAGACAGCGTGGCCTTAGCGGTGGTCAGTGGCAATGTCCAATTTCCTGATGTTCATCCTTACTCTGAGGTTTGTTAAGCCTGTTTGTTTTTGAAGTATCGAGGAAAGTTGAATTTTAATCAGTACCATAACATTGGCTTGTTAGTGTGATTCATCATTTAGATGTATTGAAAAGATAGAGATTTTAAAGATATTATGAAAAGAAATAAGACAAATCAGGAGGAAGTTTGGATGCATGAAAAGTTGAGGTGTTTGATAGAAATTCTATGAATTACATTGTATATGATAAGGTATGTGGTATTGTAATTGCATATTTGTACTGTAGGGAGAGGGAGTTTTAGACTTGTGGGTCCCCATCTCTTGAACATTCTTTCCTGTCATACAGTTTTTTAAATTTATATATGCTGTCTACATTAACCATGGGGATGGGGAGAAAGAATACTTCCCACGTATTCCCTGCGTGTCGTAGAAGGCGACTAAAAGGGGAGGGAGCGGGGGGCTGGAAATCCTCCCCTCTCGCTTTTTTTTTTTGATTTTCCAAAAGAAGGAATGGAGGGGGGGCCAGGTGAGGATATTCCCTCAAAGGCCCAGTCCTCTGTTCTTAGCGCTACCTCGCTAACGCGGGAGATAGCGAATGGTTTAAAAAGAAAAAAAGAAATTATTATACATAATTGCTGTTTTGTGCATCAGCAAGGTAGTGCCAGGAAACAGATGAAGATTGGCTCATCCACTCATAAACACATGTATATACATAAATGCCCACATGCGCACATATACAGACATATACATATCAATATCATATACATCATATACATACACTTGCACAGACATTACATACATACACATGTACATGTTCATACTTACTTGCCTTCATCCATTCCTGTCGCTACCCCGCCTTTCAGGAAAACAGCATCGCTATCCCGTGCATTTAGGAAAATCAAAGCAGGAAAATTTGCCCAAGGTCCCCGTGTATTCCAACGCATCTCCAGAAGTAAACAGCAACAAATCTCAGCTAACATAGAAAAAATTGTGATGGGTAAATTACAGATATGAAAGATGTTGAATACCCTGTTAAGTCATGAGTTTGTACTAAAGGTAAGGAGACATTAATGTGAGGCATTGTTTTTTGTAATATAATGACAGTATGTATGTATGGCTTGTTTATTTATATCCTCATACTGTTGTTTATGTGAACTTTTTTCACTTCCAACAGAGCAGTGCAACCAGGGACACTTATCCTTGATAGTAGTACCATTGATCCCACTGTGTCTAAGGAGATGGCTGCTATTGCTTTAAAGAAAGGAGCTGTTTTTATGGATGCACCTGTGTCTGGAGGTTTGTTTTCCATTTATGTATTGGAGTGAAGATGTTAGTCATCATGTCTTTCAAGGCTGACTTTTAAGATTACATAACTAGTGTATGTAAAGCCCTTCTAAAGCATCCTATTTATGCTTAATGTTGTATTTATCCAGAAACATAACCTTACGAATGTAACCAATACTATAACATCAGTAACCTTGCATATGCCACTTTTCTTCCTTACATTGACTTTACTTTGATTTATTTGGTTTGTCATTTCAGATAGGATATTCTGTCTGATGTATCTTGTATAGAATTATTTTATCATTAACAGAAACATGAAAGGATTCTTACAGATGTAAAGAGGTAGACTTGTTTAAAAAAAGTTTTTCTCTTTCTTCTCGTGAGATACAATGGTTAGCAAAATCACTTACTCTTTTGAATAGAACTACCCTGATAATCTGAATCTTTCTATCATTAGATGATTTTATTTAGTGTTTTGATGTTGCATTTGAATTTATATTTTCAGTTTACAAACAGCACAAGTAAGATAAAAATGTACATCTAACCAAAAACCTATCCTTAAATTTTCATGCCATGCAATATGACTCAGCAGATGAAGGATTTTGACAAATGCTCTAAGGTCTTATTTCTCATTGATAGCCTTGTTTTCCTTATATATATTTCTTAGTTCATACACTGTTGAGTATATAATTGTAATGGATCTTATATATTTTTTAGTAAGAGAGTAAGTACTATATAGAGGAGCAGCTATAGTTATTAAGAAATGTATCTTACATTCACACTTGCCAACCTTACTTCAACAGAAGTTGTCATTTTGAAATCCATCAACCCTGTCCATAAAGACGATTTAGTTGTTGGGTGTACCTGTTTGAAAATTGCAACAAATACCTACTCTTTTCTGTTTCTTGCTAAATTTATCTTGTACTCATCAGGTGTAAATGCAGCCAAGGGTGCAACTCTAACTTTCATGGTTGGGGGAGATGAGACGGAATTTGAAGCAGCGAAGGAACTGTTGGGTGCCATGGGTAAAAATATTGTTTATTGTGGTGGAGTAGGAAATGGACAGGCAGTCAAGATATGCAACAATATGCTGTTAGCCATCTCGATGATTGGTACTTGTGAAACTATGAACCTGGGCATGAGGTGAGATACAGTGTAAAGTATGGAAGTCCTTATTAATTGTATTTAAAAGAAGTTGAACTGAAATGAGTTTTAAAGAAAAAGGAAAATGATCTTGTCAGTAATGTGAAGTTTAAGAGGTAAAAATGCATTTAGCTATACTTACTGAAAAAAAGATTATCCCTGGGGAATTGAGCATTCCTGCTATGATTTATTGAAATTAATTTCACAAAAGATGCATACTTGAATGCACAATCTATTCCCAGGAAATAGGAATAGGTACTGATAATATATTGATAAATTAAGGAAACCATTCATATGTGGATATTGAAATAACAGAAAGTGGAGGTACCCTGAAATGTTTTGACAGGCATGCAGAATGTGTTGAAGTATTGTAGTAAGACTTGGAAATAAGGCATTAGGTTAGCCATGGAGAAAGAGTTGTAAATTTCTTGAAAATGGGTGATTTTTAATGGAAGGCTTTTCAAAGGCTGCATGAAGGATTGAGAGCAATAGAAAGGGATTTGTAATGAATTAAAAGTAGGAGTGTATATAAAATGATAAGTAAAAGAATTTATATGAAGTTATGAGATGTCCAATTTGGCTAAAGTTGTTAAAGAATTCAGAGTTACTAGAAGAAGAATTATGAAAATTTTTAATGGGAAGGGTACTCAGATGAATGTACGTATGAGGATGATGTCAACTGAAATGCCTTTATCCTGTTATGTAAGGGCCATCTGCCACGAGGTGGAAATTATGTAAATTGATAGATGATATTCATTACATTTGTAGCATTTATTTTTTTGATAATGACAATCTGATAATCCTGTGATATCAGGCATAGTATGACTTCCAAATGTCTTGTCTGTAACCAGTGAGCTATATCTCAGATTCATATCTGTATATTTGTAACATTGTGTTCATCCTATTTTGTGTTGATTTTGGTACAATAAGATTTTAGTTTTTCAAGCAGTGAGGTATGAGTTTCAGAAAAAAGTGCATATTTAAGAAATTATCAGAATAAAAATAAAATTTATGTTGATTCAGAAATTATTCTGCTTTTTATTTCAGGTTGGGACTGGAACCTAAGCTCATGGCCAGTATCATCAATTCAGCCACTGGGCGATGTTGGTCAAGTGAGCTTTACAATCCTGTTCCTGGTGTACTAGAAAATGTACCATCCTCCAATAACTATGAGGTTTGTTCTAGGAAGACTTATTAAAGATACCATTTAAATTGAATTGATGTTTTCTAAGTTTATAGATTGTAGATAGCAGTAAAAAGAGTAATAATATATAGTGATGAGAGCAGTGCTTTTCAACCTTCTTTACTTCATGGCACATTTTACAATTTTACTTGATCCTAAAAGTACCCAAAACCAAATATTGCCCGTATTTGACTTTTAATACCTATTATCCATTGCTAGGAAGGAAAACAAAGGTTTTTTTACATATACGTGATACATTAGTGAGGCAGTTTTATTGCCTTTATAATTACTTACATATTCAAGTGATCTACAAAACACATTTTCATAAAATACATATTTCAGATGTTTGTTAAGACATTGAAGTGTTCGTTTTATTTCTCTGATTAGGAATGTATCACAGCACACTAGGGATATTGTTGTGGCACACTGGT
Organism: Panulirus laevicauda; assembly: GCA_032273605.1. Lineage (NCBI taxonomy): Eukaryota > Metazoa > Arthropoda > Malacostraca > Decapoda > Palinuridae > Panulirus > Panulirus laevicauda. Next base: position 9,643 of record JAUTXX010550979.1, read on the forward strand.
TGCTAAGCACTGGATTAAAGAATGTGTGAAATGTAAAGACAAATGTTTAAGACTTAGGCTGTCCCTAGTTGTCAGTTTTCCTCATGGATTGTGTTTGTTGAGATGTTCACAGTTATATATAGTTAAAAGATCCCTTCACTGTGTTCACAAAGAAAGATCAGAAAATTATTTTTCTTTAGCACTTAATAGGTTGACATGCAGAATTAAAGAAAATACACAAAAAATTATTTATACTTGTGTTGGCCTGGTGGAGTGCTAAGCTGGAGTAGGGGATGTGACTGACATGTCAGACAGCTTGAGGTAAGATAGGAGGACATCAAGGTTGCATCTTTCTATCCCATGAATTTAGAATCACACTTTACTCATATTTCTTATATTGACACAGTATTGGTGGTGAATAGTTAGATATGTTATGATATGCATTCTGAAAATGAGTGGGAGGAGGGGGAGTGGCAGGCATTTCTGCATCATTCTATCACAGAACTCAATGACTTCTACCCTGTACTGATTTCTCCTTTATCTCTCCTTCCATATCACCAAACTTACCCAAGATAGCTCACATAAACCTAAATTCTGTCAGCTCTTCCAGTCTTTCTCCCCCCATATCTATAACACAGTTTTGTATACTTTCTTCTCTCGCTCTAAAGGGCTTTACAAAATCTATA
>JAUTXX010551012.1:0-10306 GCA_032273605.1 Panulirus laevicauda
TACTGTCATGAGTTCATGATAGACAAAGATCATCTCGTATCAATATCTGCTGGTTGACTTGTGTTCTTTAAGTGTGGTAACTTATCATTCTTTCTTTTTTCTCTTACTTTAACATGCAATATCAAAAATCATCTCTTGAGTTCTTGTCCACATTTTCGTAAGTCTCACTTCCTGAACAGTGAAACCATCAATCTAGAACACAATATTCCTTCGCAATATTTCGCCTTCCCTTCCACTCAGAAATGCTTGGGGTCGAAGGACCATTATTACCTTCCAGTCAATACGACAGAGAACAGAACCCAGATAATGTCTCTCTTCTTGTGTAATAAGATGGACTCACGAGAGAACTACAAAGGCTGCCATCACTAGGTTGTGGGAGGGACAACCGACTACGTCTTTCGCCTACTTTACAATGACACAATACAAAAATAATTTCTTTTTTATCTGTGTCATCTTGTCCGATCTCTGACCTGACGTCGAAAATTAGATGGGAAACTGAATTATTTCTGATTACATTCAAACTTTATTGACTCTCAGTCAATTTGCTCTTAGTCATTAACCTTCTGGCTCACTTAGGACAGAGTTTAGTAGAGTTGAAACCACTTCACCTTACCTAAACCGCAACTTTAGTCGTATTGAGATAGGTTCCTGGTCATATTGCTACGTTCAGTTCAGCGGGCATCATTTTCGCCTCCTCCTTTACACGACGTATCTGTTCTTATGGCCGACAGGAAGCATAGCCTAGACATGGGTGGCGGGAAAGTCTTCTACGAAACGAGAATCGACTGTCCTCTCATATAGCTATGCGTTTAACGGTGTTTAGTATCAGTTTTATTCATGAGTACCCACGATATTCCAGCCTCTTCTCGTGTTTCATAAACCTCTTCCTAATGTCAGTGATTACACCCACCGTCATGTCTGTGTTCTGGAGATAATAGTGAATCTAAGTGGATATCCTGACGCGTTAGGTAATCCAGTGGTTTCCACTCCCTTCAAAAAAAGGTTTTATAGTTTTGAAGGTCTTCTTCCTCGCGATCTCTCTCCTCTACGTCTCCCGGAAGGAGAATCAGGAAATACGTGTCTGTGGAACTCAGCTCGAGATGAAGCTGGTCTGCAAATTACGCGCAAGTCTTTGAACAGCTATCATAACTTGTGTACATTCTGAGTAGCGTCTAACAGCTGCCCTAAAGCCCTCCAGTGAGGAGAGGGGAACGCAGTGAGAGATTATTCCCGTAATACACTCAATGTACAGTTTCCCTTTAAGGAAGAACATGCATCAAGTATCATTAGCAAATAGGAACAATGGTTGAGTTTACCAACTTGCACAGACGTTAGATCCTGCTTTGAGATATATGTTATGAATTAGTAGATCTTATTAAAGTGCAAAAAAAGTGGACAGGAAGGATCGGATTGTAGAATACAATGGTGTCGCTAACATGAGACAGGTATTAACAGGACCATAATCACCTTAGCTTCAATTATGCGAGAGTGAATTTGTAAATGTCACACCAACGCTAGCCCCTTGCTCGACATGTACTTACGCTTGAAGCTACTAATGTTGGACGTCAGACGAAGTAGTTCTAAGAGAAGGATTGAGTCAAGTATTCATATTATTGCCAGAATATATTAATATTCCACATTGCTCAGTTCCATATTGCTATGTCGTATCTCGATGATCGTATTCTTCCTCCCAGACATACGATGACAGACGACTGTAGATTGAATATTCGTCTATTGAAGATCCAATAATTTGGAGCAGTTTACCAAAGACGTCAGCCTGAACCAGCAAAACAGAAAGTAGTTTTCACGTAATTTGCTTAATGTCCATCAGATGTAAAGACACCGTTTGAGGCTAATATCACACACAGAACAGTACACTGCACACTCACTCTTTTCCAGGAAGTCAAACTGTCTATTCATATGATAATTAACTCGTAATCTCTGAGAAGATATTCTGATCTGCTTCATCATCATTACGTACAGCAAAAGAAAGTTATGATACGAGTCATTACCACCAAAAAACGGGGCTCATGGATGGCGAGATATGACACCAAGACAATGTACGTCGTCTCTGAGGTGCGCACCAGGACCAAATTGACAGCTCTGTAGCTCTGTAGAGACGCCTGTACACATATGTACGACAGAGAGCAAAGGTCATGCATGCTTGTCATCTCCCGACGTCTGGGTATAACGCCGAAGAAGCTTCTTCTTCCCTCCTCCTTCCCCTAAGGAGGATGAAGGAGATGATTGTTGCTTCCAACCCAAAGACTCTGGTTACAGAGCTGCTTCATGGAAATACAGAGATGACGCTTCACATAAAAAGGCTACGGTATTATATGATATATCATCTCTGGTCAAAGATGTTACTTAACGTTAGTGTACTTATGAAATGGACATTGGAGGACAAGTGTTAAAACACTGGACTGGACAGCTTTGACGCGAGAGATGTCTACTGCAAAATTACTGTTTCAGATATGATTTCAACTGCAAGTAATCTTTACAGCGAGGAGCCTCTCCTGAAAACAGTGGCCACCACATACGACTTGCCAGAAGATCCTTGTGCTACATCTATAGCGATCACTCGCTTGTAGAAAGCACGGATCTGTGGCGAAAAACTCAAGAGAGAGATACGACCCCTGTGTGACAGTTGTATGATAGATGCACCAACCAGCACGAATCACCCACACAGGAGCAGTAGCGCGATGTGCAACCTTTTTTCATTCACGTGATCCACTACAGCTATGGCGTCACCGAAGGAAAACAGCTATGACGTCACCAGAAGGAAAACTCCTCCACAGCTATGACGGCACCAGAAGGAAAAGTCCTCCAAAGCTATGACGTCACCGAAGGAAAACTTTAAAAAGAAAAAAAAATTTCTCGAACACTCGACCATGCAGTTACTTGGCCATTGGTCTCAAGCCATTCACAGCATCACTGACGAAGACGCCGCTTTTTGACGGGGTGGGGCGGAGGCTGGTGTCCATCCCCTACGCGAGGACGGTTATAGCATATGGTAAAGCCAGCAAGAGAAAAGCGGAGAGTGACGCCCTGGCTCTAGCCTGACTGCTGCTAACTCCGCTGGTGGACTGAAGAACTGCCATAGCTGAAAGGAAAAGAAACCCAGAGGAGAAACTTTAAGTAAATGAACGTGAGGCAGTCCTTGAAACTGAATTTTGGTATTGTAAATATCACTAATAATATGTTAGTCACACCAAAGGTATAATATATTCATACGTCTGAAAAAAAGAGGATATATGGGAGACATTTAGGTAGATTGATGGAAGATGAGCCATCCAGAGAGAGAGAAACATTCCTCTTTGACTGTCTTACGTTTCGTCGCAATGATCGCATCTGACTTTCTCTACTAATGCTGGGCGAACCAACTTACCCTCCCTCTCTTTCGCAGAGAAGCCGTCGACCTCAAACAAAACTCTAACACTTTCCATTTATGAGAGAAACGGTAGAAGCGTGTAATGTGCATGACCAGATCTCAATGGCCTATGGCCATCCTCTTACCCACTGAAGCTACAAAGGCCTTGGCTGGCTTCGAATAGATGCAGATGTTATTGTAATAAACCTGTTTAGATTATATTATGTTTTTGTGCTCTTAAACTGGATTTTATTCTGATGTTTTATCAGAGTCAAAATATTGGATAACAAGCTGCTGAAATCTTATAATAAAATAACATTAAATGCTGTATAAACCACAAGCCACTGTTGACCATCTCCACCAATCTTGTCTCAGTAGTTCTATATCTCACTCGACAGCCAGGAAGACGCGAGTAATTACGTGTTTCCTCTGTTCGTATACTGCAGCTCGCGAGGAGAGTGCTGGAGCTAAGTCTGTCAGGGAACAGATGCCATTTCCCCGCCTCCCGTAACCAATAATTGCATTGAACGCTATAACTGTCAGTCGTGTAGAACCTTCACTCAGTCTTGTATCTATATCCTCGACACCTACTCCTACTTTGTAACCTCATTTTCGTAAATAGATTTACAACCGATTGTCTCTCGATTCACCATATGACTTAAGCACACCAAAAGAATATTAATAATCCCAGAGATTACAGAGAGAACACATCTAATGCATTCTAAACTTTTTATCTTATTTACCTTAGTACCCTCATGTCCTAATTTAGCCCAAGTGAATGTCATAGATTTAAGAAATGAGAATCGTCAAGATATTCAGTTTTTTGAAGTAATAACTAGCTTGCTCCTTTTCTTCATGGTTCTCACTGCGAGCCCCCTATACTGGTGAAGATATTGTAATCTTCCTGACCACCAGGGTCTTACCTCTCGGTGACGCGGTCAAAAACACCAGGAACCTCGCTCCTCTCTGTGGAGAGGGAGATACAGTCCCAGTCTCTACCAGACCACCTGAGCCTCACCTTTCTTAGTGGAGAAGGAGAAGTTGTCAGACTCAGCAGACCAGCCGTACTTGTTCCTGACCCTGACGACGGCGACGTAATCTGTGGCCACCTCCAGCCCCTCCAGCGTGTAGAACATGGAGTGGCGCCTCACCTCCGTCACCGCCTCGGAATCTACCACTCGTGACACATTCCTCCATGCGCCCGTCATCAGGTTAGTGCGGTTCCTCTGCGGGAGGAGCAGCCAGATGCAGCGGTGTAAGTAGCTACCGGTTGTACGTAAATGCAACTAGGAGGAAGGGACACGAGGCTTTTACTTGGTGAGGGAGGTGGTGAGGGCAGAGGACGTTAGCAAGTGGCAAGCTCAGGTCGCTGGCTAGGATAGGTGGTAAGGATAGATAACCAAGACAGGTGGTATGGATAGATGGTAGGGTCAGATAGTGACAGCCTGTGTAAGGACAAGTATTAAGGGCATTTGGCAAAACCAGGTGACGAATGAAAGAAGTAAGGGCAGGTGATTAGCGCCAGTAATAAGGGTAGGTGATCATGTGAATTATGAGAGAAGATAGCTGGGATGGTGGTGAAAGCAGTGAGTGAGAGATGGTGATGAGAGTAGATGGTGAGGATGTATGTGGTGGGGAGTTATGCGTTAGAGACAGTTGGAGGTGCAGTGTGGTATTTGTCTCTGTAAAGGTGATGGAAATACCTGATCCTCAGGTACCTCACGGAGAGGTGTAGGATGGAGCACTATGCAGATATATATACATTCGAATGCCATCTAGAGCAGACATATTAAGAATGTATAGGACATTTCTCCTGTGGGCAGACTGGCGGCCAACACCCACCTGCCATATGCCATCATGTATCTTGCGGTACTTGATGAGGAACTCGGTAATGGGGTAGTAGCTCTCCGTCTCCCACGTCAGGGTGTACCTGTTGCTCTCGCCACCGTTGGGGCTGCTCGTCACCTGAGGCGTTTTCGGGAGACCTGGAAGGTGACACATAACATGTATGATATAGAGATATAACCAGAGGATGGGGTGAAGATATGTGAGGTAGGGGGCTATCCCAAATGATGCTCATGGTAGGGATCTGTGTGGAGATAGAGATGTCGACCAGCCAGCCAGTATATGTCCTCCCAAGAGAGGTCGACCAGCCAGCTAGTATATGTTCCCTTCAGAGAGGTCGACCAGCCAGCCAGCCAGTATATGTCCCCCTCAGAGAGGTCGACCAGCCAGCTAGTATATGTCCCCCTTAGAGAGGTCGACCAGCCAGCTGTATATGTCCCCCTTAGAGAGGTCGACCAGCCAGCCAGACAGTATATGTCCCCCTCAGAGAGGTCGACCAGCCAGCCAGTCAACCAGTATATGTCCTTCCCCAGAGAGGTCGACCAGCCAGCCAGTATATAGATGTATCGGGAGAGATGATGATAATGGGAGAGATCCGACATTCTAAGTGCTTGGCTTAGGCCCTAGTGAGTGGATGAATGAGAAGAGAATCCTTACAATGAAGGTTAGGTTAAAGAGGATCCGGCATCGGTGTGGACTTCTGTCCGTGACTGGAACCTCCAACATGAAAATAATGACGACATTAAGGGCTTTGAGGACGCATTGGTTGACCCCACCGGCGAAGGTGTTTGAGAGGGTGCGAATTGTGAGTGTACTTCGGGTCTATCATGAACATACGTGGGATTGGCCTAGTCAGAGATGCTTGTTACAGACCTGCAGCCTCAAAATGAGAATTTTATTCATAGTGGGACGAGTGATACCAAAGGGTTCTATACGATAAGAATTGGCACACATACTGGGAAGGCATACTTGAAAACATACGCATCAATAAATGAAAAGACACACACGCACACACACACACAAAACTCCTTCCATCAGTCATTTCGAACATCTTGAGGATGGATCATACAAAAACTCTTAAGAAGCTAATGTACTTCCTCAAATGTGCTGAGAGCTTAGCTTCGTGCCTTAATCTGATTATCTGATGCTTCATCTCACACACACTCATTTGCTCATCTTCGTCAAATTGTTACAGTGCAAAGATGGGCATTTATCGTGGCTAAATGTGTATCACAGGCAAACATCACCTGTCATCTGTATCACGGCGTTCTTCTGGCCATAGATGTTCTCAGCGATGCACACGTAAGCCCCAAAGTCTTTCTCTGTGACGTGCTGGATAGTGAGTGTGTGGCGGTGGGCCACGTACGGTTGGCTCAGGTGGACGTCATTGGCACGGGAGGATTGTTGCTGCTGCTGCTGCTGCTGCTGTGGCAGATACAACTGGGTGTCCATGAGGGTATCTGGCAGCGGCCGCCCGTCGCGGGTCCACACTACGTCGGGCGGTGGTCGGCCGTGCACCACACACACCAGCTCGACCTGGTCTCCCTCGCCCGTCCTCACAACGAACTGGCAGCAATTTAGATTCTGATTAGTATAACTTCATAAGGGTGTCTGAGTGATTAGATGTGTTATAAGATTTGAAATCCGAAGATCAGTCCACATTCTAATCATCTACAATAGAGGGGGAACCACATGCATTGAATATATTTTGATAATCTTCATTTCCAATCAGTACTTTCTTTCTTTACAGTAAAAGATTATGCACAGGGAATATATATATCATGCCCTAATCGTAGCTATGTCAGCTGAAAAAGATAAGACTCTAACTGCTTTGCCCAGAGAAGAAAGAAATGGATAAAGTAACATAATGGTCAATCTTCGTGTGGCTGGTCGCCAAACAGAAACTGTGGGAAGAGGAAAGTCGCACTACTAGTGTTCATGTGACAGGGTTCAGAATACACATCGACAGCTTGCGAGATTAGCGGCCGATATGATACCCACACAGAACGGAGACAGAGCAGCAAAAAATGGTTGAAGAGAGGTGGTGGCCTTTATATCTAGCCGTGGCTAAAAGAGAGGTGGAAGAACAGCTATCCTATAGGTATAAGAACTGGTCCATATAGTGGCGAATGAGATTCGTGGTAGATATGGTTACAGAAGCTGCTCGGATAACTGCAGCCCCTGTGAAACATCCATAGTATTGGAGACGCAGGTTTTATACCATTTCCTCCATGGGACTTCCTGAATAGAGTGGAGAATATGGTAATGCCTCACATGTTTATGTTATTGCAAGACTGAGGTTAATGGGCTTTGAAATTTGGTGGTCATAAACGAGTGAAAATTAGAAAGACATATGGGAAGAAATGGCTTTTTCTTTTTTTTTTACTGTTGTACTTGACCACTGTACTTCTTTCCCAGTGGGAGTTGCTGCATAAGTCCAGGTTAAGGGAGGGGTATATGTTCAGTGCAAGAAAAAGAACGGCCACCGGAATGTGATGTGGAATCATCATCGCAAGAGTGATTAGTGTCAGAGACTGAAGAAACAAGTTGGTTTCACGAAGAGAAGAAAAAGTTTAGGCTAAAGGATATAATCCTAAAGAGCATCGCTACTGACGAGATACAATCATGTCAGTCTATCAGCGACTAATGCAATGGGACGACTCGAAAGGAACAGATGGAAGTGGAAAAGGCATAAGAAGGGAGATTAGAGAGTAAGCTCTCGTGCCACATCCTGCCAAATACTTTAGAACCGTCGAAGACCATGATAAAGATTCACCAAAAATCACTAAAGAAGAAATACCAAACTACACTTAAACAGCCGTTGAAACCTTTTAAAGTGCCATGGTAAGCGTCTCGAGTTTGGGGTGAGGAGTGGACGTACCCCGATGGCAGTGTTCATAACAGAGTAACTGAAGAGGGCCAGGAAGGAGACTCACCTGTTGTGTGATGATCTCTGGCGGGTATTCGACAGTGATGGACATGGCGGCGGAGGCTGGCTCGCCGATACCGTTGTCAGCTGTACACAGGTACATACCCTCCATGTGACGGTCCACGTTCACCAGCGTCAGTTTCTTACCCTAGGCAAAACAATCTTCCCTCAGCCATACGTGCACGGGTGAAACATAGTTCCCGAGATCATTTCGAAAAGCTACATGGTAATGTCTGAAGTCAAATAGATTACTCCTATGTTAATTTGCTCAACTGGAAGGTCTACTAAGCCCTTTAACTCCCTTGGTTACTGTGTACTGTAGAGTCGAGGCCTTTGTACTGGTTATTTTTCGTGAGATGTCCACTCTAGTGTTTGTCGTGAGGCTAAACCAATTTAAAGTGGGGAGAATACAGACTCCCCCATTGCAAACCTATGAAAGATGTACTGAAATAAATTCATCTAAAATGAATTCATCGTCATGAGTCGAAGAGATCTATTAATGTGCTTTCCCCTCCCACTCGTACTGTTGGGTCTATCATGTGTTTCAGCATTGGAAAAGTTAATTCACCACTTTTCCCAGTGATTGCCTACTGATGTAGGTAATCACTTTACAGTGGAATAAGTATTAGTTTACTGTCTTTCTTCAATGTATACAGTGTTTTGAGTGGAAGAAACGTGAAACTAGTTTTCGATCCATTAGGGACACATCTGGACAACAAGGTCTCTAAGTGCACTTCCCCACGATGCAAGCGGTGGTAAAGTGAGTCAGTTGTGCTTCTCGCTCTCTTTGACTTATAATGCGAATCGGGAGACAGTTTGCCTGACATGCAGGAAGCAGGTGGATTTTGGTTTGCTTCGTTAAACCAGCATGTTTTTGTGTCTTTTCACCTCATATTTCCCCGTCCTTCAAAGTCTGTCTCTTCTACTTTGTCGAGGTCAAAATTTTTTGTGTATTAAGCTAAAGACATGAACAAATGCTAAAGATTCCGTTGAAAGAGAACCATTAGGAAGGTCGTGAACTTAAATGAGCCCTTCATATATTTTTTTCCCTTTAAATACCTTAAATACGAGATTCATTACCTCTTAAAGTCACGAGTGTTAACAGACTATCATTACCTGTTTGCTGCGCTGTCCGGTCGGCAGGGAACCTCCCTGACGATACCAGTGGATGACAGGCTCGGGATTACCTTGTCCTTTACACTCGAGGGTCACACTCTTGCCCATGGCTACGTGTTGCTCCGGAGGCACCATGGCCCTGACGGTAGGTGCGTACTGGATGTCCAGGATGTGCCTCAGCTGCAGTGGAGGCTCCAGGTCAAAATGGCAGATGAAAATGCCAGCGTCGCGAGGACGTGTGTGGGAGATGGTGAGACGCGACCCATCCACAGTCATCCGCGGGTCCGGTATTACTTTATCGTTGCCAACAGATATCAGCTTCTCACTGCCTCCGTTGCCCGGCATCTTCTTGATGATGAGCCTCAGCTTTCCTGCCGAGAATCCAAGAATCAGCAAAAATCAGTAGCAGTTGATTCTCGGGGATATTTGACTATCAGGGGATTACGATGAAACTCATGCCTTCATGCGCATGCCTTACAGAAGGAAATAGATAATTGCATTGTTATTCAAGATGTTTATGGCTCGGTTTTGCCGGTATTTATCGGCTGGTTGATCATGCCGCCAAGGCTCAGCTTGTGAGCTGTAGCCCAAAAGGGTTACAGAGGTCACAAAGGGTCTTTATCTCAGACTCTAGATGGCACATACGAAACATATGTCACCTTGTGACTACACAAGATAATGCTATACATCTCGAACGTAACAGGATTGTACATCCGTTCATAAGGTTCTTGAAGTGACTGGATCAACATGATCATTCCGTCTTTGAATCACGAGACAGAAACCTTGGATTGACCACACAACACCTGTGGCAGGATTAATCCTGATCAGTGAATGGTCCACTTCACGTTATTCATTCGTATGGACGATCATCCTTCATCAGGTTGAATGAAAGCAGCACTCGGATGCAGACAGTGGTGTGTATCAGAGAGAGAGAGAGAGAGAGAGAGAGAGAGAGAGAGAGAGAGAGAGAGAGAGGTAAAAACGACCTGGGTTGTCGACGTCTCACGGGATGATGACTGACTGTCCCACCTCAACTGTGAATGTCT
>JAUTXX010551023.1:0-10306 GCA_032273605.1 Panulirus laevicauda
GACCAAACCATTTCAAAACACCCTCTTCTGCTCTCTCAACCACACTCGTTTTATTACCACACATCTCTCTTACCCTTTCATTACTTACCCGATCAAACCACCTCACGCCACATGTTGTCCTCAAACATCTCATTTCCAGCACATCCACCCTCCTCCGCAGACCTCTATCTATAGCCCACGCCTCGCAACCATATAACATTGTTGGAACCACTATTCCTTCAAACATACCCAGTATGAAATGCTGCTTATATATGTGATGGCTCTTCTTCCACCTCTCTTTCAGCCTGAGTGGAATCAAAAGATTTCTGCCTTATGAATTTTTCTCCTGTTAGCTCACTTCATCCATCCCTTTCTTGTCTTTCATGATCTTGCTTCCCTAGCTCTGTTTTACAGGTATTATTTTGGCCACGTCTTTCATGAACTTTCTGCATGTGTCTCAAGCCCCTCAGACCTGGATCTGCAATGTGCAAGTGGATGTTGCTTCTGACAGTTCCTGTATAGAAACTAGCCGTGTAAGGATAGGCTGTTCTGCTTTCTTTTTTTTTCTTCTAATACCACAAAGCTTGCCTTTCCATCCCTTAGCTCTTTCATCCTTAAAAGTCTGGTCTGTAAACACATGAGGAGCTCGGATTAAAACATGTATGCTTTTTCATTTAATACGGCTTCACTTAGGGCATAATTTTGTTATTGCCATGTCAGCTGTCATAGAAACAAAAAAAAATTGCACTGAGTCAGATTTTGGGAATTTTTTTTTTTTACTATATAGTGGAACCATATCATGTGAAAGTGTAAATAGAAACTTCAGTTTTGCTTGATGAATCAGACCAGTGTGCAAAGTGAAGAGGTTAGGGGAACTTACAGTGGCACTGAAGTTCATGTCACTTTAAAATACAATGGAATGGTTGCAAATGTGTGACTGAACAGAAAGGTTACATTCACATTCTTTGCTCTGTGTAACTAGGAATGCAGTTTGTGATAAGAGATTGATAAAATAGATACTTTTTACTTGGTAGATACTTTCAAAGCTCAAAAATGTCTAATTCTAACACTGTCGTACAGAAAAGTGTTGTCTTAAATTACCTGAATTACCAGCAGTCTGAATAGTATTTCCCACCATTGAGTAGGTTGGTTCACCAACAATCTTCTTCATTAACTCCTATATTTTGAAGGTTTCCTGAGAGGTGACAGTCTCCTAGAAGTGATTTTCTGATGTAAAAGGACAGAATAATAGACAATGACCTTGTTGTATGTTCACAACTACCATCCAAAACTCTTCCACTTAGAACTCAGTACTGTATGTTTATACCTCATATTGAGTGAGGATGCTACTGAATAAACCTATAATTCTGTGTTACTAGTCATATTTCAAGGATATTAAAGTACAGTGCTACTTGTTGGTCCTTGAATTTATTTACAAACATACAAATATAAACAAACTATGCATTTAGTCAAGAGTATGCAAGTTTTATAAAGAGTTATGCCTGTTCCTACCACCTTCTAAAAAAGTGGTAGTTGTGATTATAGACATGTAATTCATTTACTTTTACCACAGAGTACCAGTACATATTTTCATATGTTTTCTTCTTGGTCAGTAAGTTCACTGTAATAACCTTTCTCCTCTGAGTATGGAATGTTTCCTGGTGGCACAACAAAGTAGTCTTCTAGGGTCCTCTTAGAGCAAGCTAGCAGCTCCTCACTAATATTGCCAGTGGTTACCTCATCCTCTGCTAGAGCAAGAGACCTAAGGAGTGACAGATGAAGATTTATAGGCTAACTTTTTGCAGCAATATTATTCTGTGAAGAGAAACCTGCCAACACATAATCACTGATCAGGAATTCATGAATAAGCTTCAGTAGTAAGACTAAAAAGTTGAGTCATATGGAGGCATTACATGTTACTAAGAAGATAATTTTTTGTTAGAGTGATTTAATATCATCAATGACAAGCTTGTGGGACAAAAATCACAAGGCTGAACCATGTAATGTTTGTATTGTTCTACAAAGTAAAACATAATCAAAATGAAGATGAATATTAGAAAACAGTTACTGTAGGAGACAAGTTTTTTGGTATAAAAGGAGATAAATTATCATGCCAAGTAGAGATGAAAGGTTGTTATTGTGTGTGGACAGCTTTTTTTTCTTTCTTTCTTTCTTTACAATAATCACCGAAAAAAATTTGAGTGCCTTCCTTTTAAGGAAAACCAGTTTGATATTTTTGTGTACAAATTTTTCTGAGAACAGTTTGCAAGCTATAGACCTGTGCCCTGCTAAATGATTTATGAAAGGTAGCTTGGGACCTATAACACAGGAAATGAAAACTCCTAACAAAATGATCATCCTCTCTCTCATGAATGTGTCTGTCTTATTATATAAAGATTTTCTTAACTACTCCATTCTTCCTGTCTTCCCATATATTAGTTTACCCAGATGAACTTAAAAAACAGCCATTTCCCCAGAAGGATGTCTAACTGAAATACAAATCAACAGCAGGAGTATAAAGCATGGCTGTTGTACAGTTCTACAGTTTGTGGGTTATTCAGCCACAAAAACAAATTAACAGCAGATTTTCTGTACATGACATTAAACTTAGGAAACTTACACTTTAGATAAATAAATAGTAACATATGATGAGACACTTTACAAAACTGATATTTTCAACGACCTATTTACTTGGCACTGTGGATCTCACAAAACCCAAAGATTAGACGAGTGACATTGTCTGTAAGCAGTAAAGTGAGGAAATCATGGAAGAGGCTCTCTTTAAGATAGACTGGTAATGTACTTTTAGGACATAGCACTGACTCATCATGACTAGCATTACTAAAAGCAGACAACTAAATGTCGGATGAGGTGAAAAATTAATTCTTAAGTCGGTATTAGCTCTTTCAGTGGATAATATTTCTAAGAGATGTTATATGTTTGTTGAAGGCTAACATTCAAATGGTTAAGCTAGATCATAAAATTCGTTCCTCTTAAAAGACCACAAAGGGTGAGGTTTAGCTCTTAAAAGAGGATCATAATGAAAAGAGTATTTCTTTGTACAGACATAACAATTCATGTAGAAGCGTGACCTTGACTTGATTCTGGTACCATTATATTCCCTTTGTTTGTGTGATGCAGAAGTTCACTTTTTGCATGGTGTATAAGGTTTAAAGCTTACAGAAATTATATACTTAAGACTCCAGAACCTGTTGAGTCAGTAATTAGTCTCATTTTGCATATAGAATGGTAACATAGACCCCCCTCATCCTGAAAGATCAGCCTGTCAATCAAAGAGTGGACTGTCACCACTAAGACCTTTACTGAGTTCTCAGCCAGCCTAAGCATGTCAAATCCAATCAAGAAATGACATTCCCACCACCAACACTCCCCTGATCCAACCATCCAGTCCTGTTGTTAACATCTTACAGTGCATCAGCAGCATTGCTTGTGGATTATCATCTTATCATCACTGAAAATCATTTATCAGTCTTAGTACTATTAGTTCTGGTGACAGTGATATTCTTGGCCCTTCTTGTGGGAAGATTGAAAAATATGGAACACTGGAAAAGGAACATCAAAACAAAAGCATTACTCAGGCTAATCTTAATAGCTCCAAGTCACAATAAGCAATGCCTGCGCATGAAATAGAATTGTCATGTAGTGGCAGGTGATTTGTTAAAGTGACAATGCCAGTGACTGAGTGCTTTATGTAAAGAATATTGGGACACTGGTAACTATAACCAGCAAAAAAACCACATACAGAAACCGACAATGTTAATTGTAATAATGCATAGATGAAAGCAGGTTGACCCTACTGTTACTGGCCACCTACATGCATGAAACTTTGCCTACTCCTTGACATACAGTAACATTACCCATAAGATGTTGACATAGATTCCTATTGATTTTTAGACTGATGAAAGGATATATTAACAGTGCATCACAGAATGTGACTTTTGCGAATGTCCAGTGCCACATAAACAGGGTCAACAAGAGCCTGCCAACAAGTTCGTTGGCATGAAGGTTTAGCATGTTCATGAACATATTCAGAAGCTGCTGACTGTACCCAGCCACTACACCGAAGCTAAGTCATCAAACAGACTTGTCTGTAATGAGGCTGTTGTTTGATTTCTATCTGGACTGGAGAGTGGCTGAGCACCCCAGCTAACCATGTGTGAACTGGCATTATTATCATGATGTGTTCATGAAAGAATTTAACGCTGCATTCAAACCACTACATACTTATAACACTGCATTCAAGCCACCACATACTTATATGTGCTGACAGTACAATGCAGTCAAACCTCCTTGTCCTTTTCAACCAATAAGCCTTCAAGCTAATACTGCCAGAAAAAGTAGTAGAAGAAACTGGTGGCTGTTGTCACCAAATTAGTCACACAATATCCCCTGATTCTGCTGATAAATCTTGACAGGAGACAAAATGAGAAAGGTAAGACCTCCCCTTCATTGCTTAACAGGTCTCCTTGAAGCCCAGAGTTCCTGGACAGCAATAATGAGGTGTCATTTAAGTCTTTTTTATTGAGTTATACTCAAGTCAACTTGTCTACAAATATTTTCAACTTCCCTAAATTGTGACTGTGCAGAGGAGAAACTGTATACCACAATGCTAACAGAAATATATGCTCATTCAAATGGATAAGCTTATATCCAAGTGAGGGATAACTGTTGTGAGGAGCTTTTACAATGTACATAATGTTTGTGCAAAATTAACTGATGATAAGTAGCAGTGCATCAAGGATCTAATAGCTTCACAGATGGGCACTACATGAGAGGGCAGTGATACAGACGATCATGGGATACAGTTTATCCATGGTTTTAAAAAAAGAAAGCTCTCTTATTTGTATGCTGATGATCCTGTTTTATTTGCTGGTTTTGGATTTTTGTCAGACAAATAAATCACTGATAATGTGCACAGGAAAATGTTCCAAGTAAATAAAAACTTAACTTGTTTGAAAGATAAGGTCAGCATCAGTGTAACTTGATACTGATAAGGAGTAATTAGATGCTGTGAAAGTGGTTTATATATTTGTGTACAATGATAACAAGAAGGCAGTAGCAATACAGATGTTGAAAGTACATGTATACTCTAGTAATGAAAGTAGGATGAGAGTTTTAATGAATAAAGAGTAGTAAAAAGTTAAATTGCAAGAAGCCTTATTTTTGCTATGAAAGATAGGTGGTGTGAGTCATTAAAATGGCACTGCCATTTTCATCGTAATGATGTGATTTGTGAAGAGTTATGATATAATAGTTGCAAGGTTAATGGAAAGAGGCAGATTATTAAGATGGAAATTTAAAGAAACTTTCTATAGCTAAATGAATTACTAATGAGGTCCATGTAACAAGTATGAGCATGTGCAGTGGATATATTTTGTGTAGTAGGTGGGTGCATGAATGACTGCAAGTTAACAGGTCAACATAGTATGGAAAATGAGTATTAAGTAATCAACTTCAGAAAACTTAAAAGTTAGATTAACAAACTGTGTCCTTAATAAGTATATGAATAGATTAACGAAAATTTTCTACAATGAAAGTGGTGAACTTGAAATATATTTAACAAGAAACCAGTAACTCGAGACATGGCAGTGGAGCACTGCAGTTAACTGATACCTTAAGTTTAACTTCCAGTAAATTCTAGTTCATGTTTTCACAGTAATGCAGGAAACTTTACAACATTGCTGATTTACACCTTTACTGTGCATCCTTTCAGGAATTATGGTAACATTTCTAAGGTATTTTGCAGAGTAACAGATTTGTTAAATAGCACATATTACCCAAGAGAAATACAATCCACACATTTTCCCTAAGAGCAATCTAATATTTAATTCAATAATTAAAGTGATTTTGAAATGTTTAGTGTGAAAAACTTGTTCTCATCATACTTAATACAAGCTTAGAAATAAATGAATGGGGTGTATGACTATAGGAACTTTAAACTAACCATACGTAAATAGGAAATAAGCTGAGGTCAATAGGAAATTTAAATGAGAATCATGAAATAGGTTTTTTATATCATGATATCTAAAGAAAATATGAATAAGAATATAACAATGCGGTAATGAATTAAGGAAAACAACAAACAAAAACTTGGGATAGGTATGTAAATCTGAAATGGACTAAAAAATTAGAGCATTTAGAAAAGTCATAGAAAGATGAAGTATAAAGTACTTTGGGAGTATTTCAACCATATTGGCATTTACCTGTCCTCTAGTACTGTCAGCATAGGCTCAACACCTTCAGTATTCACCACACGCAATTCATCTGCCATTCTAGAAGAGAACATTTTATTTCAGTACATATGATGATCTTTCCAATATTATTGTTGGATGACTATGAAAAGTCTATGTTATGAAATAATTGTAGAAAATATAATTAGATAGGCCTCCATCTTATGAAATACAGAAAGAAAATGTGTATGTTTGTAAGGGATTACCCATCATTATAATGATCACAAATAGTTTTTGAACTTAATACTGCACTCCCAGTAGAACATCCTCTTCTTCATACATGGCTTCATTTAAAGACCCTTTTGATCCCTTTTCCTTGTTTACCTCTAATATTCTGTCTTGCCTCTTTTTCTAATAAATCTCTAGGTTATTTTGAAATGTGCCTTTACAGAATACTTAAAAACAGTATCCTTTATCTTGTAACAGATCTTCATGTATGTCACTGGTGTGTACTCTAGGAGCATACTTAAAAACAGTATCCTTATCTTGTAACAGATCTTCCTGTATGTCCATGATGAGGACTAATATGTAGATGTTACCTTGCACAAAGCCATGCTGGCCCATGTTTATGAAATTATTACTAATCTTATACTGTACTCTAGATACATATATTTTTGTACATATATGTGTATGTGGGTTGTTGGGCCATTCTTCGTCTGTTTCTTTGCGCTACCTCACTGATGTTGGGAAACAATGGTTAAGTATAACGAATAAAATTTTTTTCAATAATTTTTATAGATTTTGATAGTATGAAACATCAGGATTATATTGTCTTGGTTCTGCCTTATATCCTCCCTTGCCATTTATTTTGTATCTACTGCAGTATAGTAGATAGATTGATGTTTTGCCTTAATAACATCGTCAAAAGCTTTGCTGTTGTCATGTTTGTCTTTTCAAAGGAAAGAGCTTTGATCTCATGAGATCCAGTTATAGATCTCTTCAAGTTGGTTTGTTACTTCAGCTACATCTCTTTGTGTCACTTTAATATCTGTAATTACCAGCTCATCATACTGATTAAATATTTTACTGTCTCTTCTTTTTTTTCTGTGCAACTTACAGCTGGACTGTGGAACAACTGCTGCAACCAGGATTCGAACCTATGGGCTCAACTCTGGGTGGCCCATGAATGCATCACAGTCAGGAACACTAACCACTACACCACGGGTTTGCTTTCATATATTTCTCTTACCTTAAACTTCCCAGTCTCCAAAGTTTTGTTTCTTGCTTTATCCACACATGTGAACAAACCTTTTGGATTCTGTTCTATGTTGTCTTTTACGTTCTCCTCATTTTATATGTTCTCAAAATTATTTTCTCTATTGAATGTAACAATAGGATCCTCTGTATTCCCTAGCTGCATTATATTTCCATATTTCTGTTTAACTAATGAAGAAACTCTGTCTCATTTCTCTGCAGATTCCTTCTCTTAAATTATCCTTTTCTATTGTGAGAAACCTCTACCAAGAATAGTTAGTGCATTTCCTCCACTTACCAATGCCAATTTTAGCATAGTACTCATATTCTACATTACACAAAGTGGCTGGTAAAGTAAATGGTATTGTTAATCATTCTTTTCTCCATATAAACATATTGAAGGATGTATGCACAGGGTTTGCATGGATGTACAGACATCTGAACATGACGGATCCATATATAGTATGATAAAAAAAAATTCAGGCCTTATAAGTAAACAAAAAAAATGCTTTGAAATTAATATCTGATTTGAATTTTCACCTTAAGCCTAAAGAAAAGTCAAAAGAATGATTATTTTCAATTCCACATTTGTTCACAAGCATTTTTTAAAAAATTTACCATTACAGAGTCTATATTGAAACTGGAAAATATTATTCTTTTACTCTTAATGCTTATAATACAATATAAATGTTCTTAAACACTTGCAACGCTTAGTCTTACAAAATGGTCTTAATAGAACTAAAAAAGGTGTGAAATTTCAGCTTTTAGTAAGTGTACAAACCCTGTGTATGATGTAGGAAAAATACTGACACCAGAATCAAAATTTACCTTATGGCTGCTTCTAATCTGGCAAGACCTTTCTTATTTGCAAAGTCAACAAGAGACAATTTTTCTAGCAACTGCACAAGCCTAAGATCCACTTTTGTACTTGGTGGGAGGTCTTTTTCACTGATGTCTGTGACAACTGGATGTTGGGGAACTTTGGATTTCCTGTCTGCAAATATAAAGATATTGAGGAAAGACAACCAAGTCAGATTTTACAACAGATGTTTACCAAGAAGGAAGAGTCTCTGTAAATAATGTATATGTATCATACATACAATCTGAATAAAAAGAATTCTATTTCTTGTTTACCTTTACTGGTGGTGGCAAGATTCTGCTTTTTTGTGATATTATTAACCCTGAGAGACAGTATTCCCCTACTGTGTCTCAGCATCATGCGTTTTATTCAAGAAACTTCAGTATTCCAGTAATATCACACAACTCCCTGCAAATGTTTAAAAAGAAAACCAAGTTCCTAAACACATTTATCAAATGAGAGAAATTTCATACACATGCCATGAAACTATGAAAAAGTATCAGATCTTTTACCATAAAAAGCAATGAAAATATATATTGCAGATTATTCTCTAATCAATATTTCCCTTCCTAACTCAAAGAAATCATGTAAATCCAACTTTTTAACATTACGCAGAATAATTCGCAAAGCAATAAAACTATCCTGTGAGCACTAAGATTTTCTCTGAAGGTTATAATGAAAAAATATTTACTCAAAGAGAAGGAAAGTCCCATTAAATGTACAAAATATAGCGAGTGTCCTTCATTTTGGCATTGTTTTTATTGGTAACTGATACACCAGTCTTTCCCTTCTTCATTTTGGCAGCCATTTGTGTAACAGTTCAATGAGTACTTGCCTCTTTTGACTTTTTGATCAAAATTTCAAAGACTATGAGTCTCATTCAACCCAAGGAAGAAAAATTTTATTTCAAGTGTGTAGGGCATTTAAGTAGATGTGGCCTTTCTTTGTCTGTTCATGGCGCTAAGGGAAACAGCGATCAATGAAATAGTCATAATTAGAGCACTTAATACCAGTGTTGTACCATAAATATCAGGATATGAGTGAGGTTAACGTAAACATAGGGGGAAACACTTTCATAATAAAGTTAACAAACCTTCAAAAAAAAGTTTTTACAGCTTACAACCCGCAGAAGTTAAGAAATTTCTATATGCAACCGACAGATCTGTATTTAAGATGCCACTAGCTAAGAACACGAGCTCAACCTAACGCATGGGCTACGTTAGGTAAGGTACTTTATATTAGGATGTATACCATCAGTTACCAAAAACTGTAACATTACCCCAAAAAAAAACACTACTTAACCTGCCTATCAGCTAAGATCTATTATGATTTTCAGGATTAATGTGAACAAATTCACACACACACGAGATTCACAGTCACGCCAACTGCCGACAAATGTCAACAGACAGACGACAGACCATGCGGCTGTTAGTCTCACCGTTCAGCCTCCCATTAGACGACAAGACATGCGGCCGTTGGCACCACCGTTTAGCCTCCCCACACTGATAAGATCGTTTCATATTTCAAAATTTTCAAGAGAAAATAGATTTCAGCCACAAAGGAAAAGCACTGGCACAAAAATATGCAGAATCAGAATCATTTTAATGTGTGATTCCGTAAGCAAATAAGTTTGTACTCATGATTACAGAATTTATAACCAAACCTTCGATAAAGAAATTACTGGCCGAGCAGCAGAAGGGGAAAAATTCACACCAGATCATAAGCTGCTCATGGCTGTCCAGTTAAAGCTGTTTTTCGATAATTGACATTCAAATACCATGAACAGCCATCATAATAAGGTAAGAGCACATTTCCTGGAGATATTTCTTTCTTTCATACTATTCGCCATTTCCCGCGTTAGCGAGGTAGCATTAAGAACAGAGGACTGGGCCTTTGAGGGAACATCCTCACTTGGCCCCCTTCTCTGTTCCTTCCTTTGGAAAATTAAAAAAACGAGAGGGGAGGATTTCCAGCCCCCCGCTCCCTCCCCTTTTAGTCGCCTTCTACGACACGCAGGGAATAC
>JAUTXX010551034.1:0-10306 GCA_032273605.1 Panulirus laevicauda
CTCTCTCTCTCTCTCTCTCTCTCTCTCTCTCTCTCTCTCTCTCTCTCTCTCTCTCTCTCTCTCTCTCTCCAGCATCAGTGTGTTATGTGGGTCAACACGGCCGAGTGTGGGCTGGGATGTGTGTACCTTGTTCCACTTATAGATCGTGTGCCAATCTCGGTCTCACTTGAGTAAATAAGGTCCAGTGTCTTCCTTTCAGTCCGGCAGAAATACCTGTCTTTCCCCACAGCCTCCAGATTCCACCGTGCTGTACGTTTAGCCATTAGACTTAAGGCGACTTGGGAATTTCAGTGAAATCGTCGCCCTGCGAGGTGATCGGGGAGGAAAGGTGAGGTTCACGTCGGTGGCGAGGTGAAGAGCGGTCCGTTAGCGTGTTGTAACGTGGTAGTGTGGAGCAGAGGTGTGTGTGTGTGTGTGTGTGTGTGTGTGTGTGTGTGTGGTGTGAGGCTGGTAATAGCGGCCGAAGTTCATTAGTCGTGTACGGCCACCTGATGCTGGAGGGAAGGCGGCGCGAGGAATGCTGCCGCCCCGAGCCAGGCTTCTGCTACACCACAGACACACACACACACTCGTCCCCCTCCCCGTCTACACCTACACAGGTCAGGGCGGGGGCTGTGTGTATGTGTGCGTGTGTGTGTGTGTGTGTGTGTGTGTGTGTGTGTGTGTGTGAGGGAGGGAGACCTCACCACCGCTGGCTGGCCTGGAATGCGGCCTTGCGCTCACCTCTTTAGCGTGACCCCAACAGGTCCCGGCCCTTGACCGCCCACCCGCCTCGTTAGTCCGGCCCTCTTGTGGGTACGGGGGGACGGTAACCACTCACTAGGGGCGCGCGGCCCTACCGGCCAGGCCCTCATTATGAGGGGCTTTGTGAGGCATGACAGTGAAATAATGGCGGGGAATGTGAGGCGTCCCAGGAACAAAGGATGGCCCGTGGAGGTGCATCCCTCACTGTCTCACCTCCGCCATGTATCCTCGGTGACCACACTAGGTGTCACTGACTACCTCACGCTTCCCCACTGACCACACTGGATGTCACTGACTGCCTCACGCTTCCTCACTGACCACACTGGTGTCACTGTCTGCCTCACGCTTCCTCACTGACCACACTGGGTGTCACTGACTGCCTCACTCTTCCTCACTGACCACACTGGTGTCACTGCCTCACACATTTATCCTGCGGGGTTGGCCTGGTGGGTTTTGACCGGGTCTAAGGTTGAGGACCGACCCTCCCCAGCATTTGATAGGGCTATCTGTCCAACACTTTGTTAGTCCTCGTGTGGGGAGCGGTGGTCAGGTGTGTCTGGGGTCAGAGGTGAGGGCAGAGTGTGGCTGTTCTTCCTGGAGATGAATGTCTGTCTCTCCCTGTGTCATCTTGTTGTTACGTGGTCTTCTTTGTATGTTGGCTTATTTCCCCTGCATTACTCTACAAGTCGGGCAAAATTTGCGGAATTAGACTGTCCGGGAATTTTTTCACAGACCATATTGATGTAGGAGAAGGAACTGAACGAATGGAACGGCTGGAATCTCTTGAGGCAGTACTCCCTGGAGCGCAGATGGGAGAGGGGCGCTATCGCCCATGCCTGGAAAGTCATGGAAGGTATGGTTCCCAGCTCACGTCCGGACATGACATCCTACTGGCTCGACAGGCATGGAAGACTTGGGTAAAATCCCTCGTATGATGTAAGAAGGTGCCGTATGCATAGAGACAGAGAACACCTTAAACATCCGGCGCCCAAGGGTCTTCAACACCTCGCCATCTACCGTCAGAAACAGCCTGGGATGTTCAGTGGAGAAGTTCAAGGGTGCGTTGAACGAATACCTACAGATTGTACCAGACCAGCCAGGCTGTAGGGGGGCCTATGTTGGCCTGAGGACTGCGGCTGTAGGGGGTAAAGACCCCCAGAAGAGTTCACAAGATAGACATGGAACTAAGGATAATTATTTTGCAGTTATGAACTTAGGGGTCATATCGTTTAAATTACGATTTATTTAATTTTTTCCTTGTTTTGACCTCTGAAATGCATTGTGGGAACTGTGTGGGCTTTGGAAAGGTTAATGTTTACATTGAAGGTCGTCGTGGGAGGCGTGAGGTTGACATTTAACAATGAAGGTTATCACTGTAGCTGAGGTTAATGGTAACAGTGAGAGGCATCGCGGTAGCTTTGAGGTTTATGTTAACAGTGAAAGGCATCGCGGTAGCTGTGAGGTTAATGTTAACAGTGAGAGGCATCATGTCGTCATTATCACTGACCCGTCGTAACTGCCTCGATCGCTTCACATTGCTGGTTCAGATATCTCACTCTCCCCCTCCTCCTCCTCTCCACCTCCCCAACTGCTCCTCCTCCTCGAAGCAGCGATCTGAGCGGAACTTGAGCCTTCGTGTCGAGGGCGTGGTTGTGTCGACCGCGTATTGGATGAGTCAAAATGCGGGAGATTAGTTTGCAAAGCATGACTGTTGCCTGATTGGTCGAGCATGTCAGGTCTGGTGACATACACCCAAGCCGATGCCCACAGGTGTCAATACTTGACAGACGTTATCTCGTGGGTCTTGGCTGACAAGGACCTCTGCCTTAATTAGTGAGATAAGCTTGTAAGATAGTAGCAGATAGCAGTCGACCCTCCCACAGAATCTGTGTTATCAGTGCGTCTCTTATCTTACGAGAAATTCCTGACCCGTTGCCATTTTTGTGATGATCAGACTTGCAATTATTTTTTGTCGGTCTCTTATGAAGGGCATGGCCTGTAGTGTATCGTGGTTGGTTCCCTCAGAATTGCGTAGAATTGTTAGGGTAATTAGTGTAGCAGTGTGTTCATTCTGTGAGGATTTGTCCATTGGGCAGTACTGGCTGAGAGAGAGCCACTTTCCCTGCGCCCCATCACCCCCGGCGGGAAGTGGCAGCAGGAACGTACGAGGAGGAACTGAGGTGCTAGGGGTCGTCCTGGGTCTGGCTGAGCACAGCTTCTGGCTGGGGGTCTGTCTAATGATGGCCAGCAACTCTCATGGTTCGCTACCGGTACTCGTGCCACCACCTTCCCTCCCTCCTTGCGATCATTATCGTTCCACCACCGTCCCTCCTTGCCGTCACTTTCATCACTGTCTCACACTCTCGGACCCCCGTCATCATCATCACCACTTTCACACTGCAAGCCATCGTGGCGGACTCCGACGCCCCGCTTGTGGTTCGTGCAGCGGGGAGGGATGGAGACACACACAGCCGCCGCCCTCCCTCCCTTGCTCCTCGACAGAGGGTCATCCTCCTACGTCATCCTGCGGAGAGAATGTGTGCTTAGCTTCGTGAGGGACGCATGAGTTAGCGGGGTCGGCTCGCATCGCAGACCCAGCGTTTTGTGGAAAGATTTAGAGTCAAAAGCTGCTGCTGCTGGCCAGTACCTGAGGTGCAGGCTGCTGCTGCTGGCCAGTACTGGAGGTGCAGGCTGCTGCTGCTGGCCAGTACCTGAGGTGCAGGCTGCTGCTGCTGGCCAGTGCTGGAGGTGCAGGCTGCTGCTGCTGGCCAGTACTGGAGGTGCAGGCTGCTGCTGCTGGCCAGTACTGGAGGTGCAGGCTGCTGTTGCTGGCCTGTACCAGGACCAGTACAAGGTTGTTGCTGAGTGTCTTCGTGAGAGAACTGGACCAATCCCCTCCACAGTGTTCTGACCCGTCCTCCTCACCCTGCAGCTGTACTGGCGTATCCACAGGGCAGGGAGAGTACCTGGGTTGGACGTAACTCCGCCGTATGTCGGGACTCGAACATATGTCCTTGGGATTCATGGGTAGCCATGCTGACCACTGTGTGTTTACGGGATTACTTTCTTGTATTGTACGAGGAGGGAATTTCACACGCGTATGGCCCCTTTAATTGAAAATTCTAGACTATTACACGGATAATTAAGTTTCATAAATGCAGTCTGCATGAACCATGTCCTCAGTCATTCTACTCCAGTCATCCAACACTCGTGCTCAATACGAGGACTTTCCCACATCTTTCTTAACAAATTTCTGGCTTGATTTCTCGTTACGTCCTGGGGTTCCTCTGGCTCCACCTTTCTCGAGGAACTGTTCTATGTTAACGTCATCATTTCTGCTTTGAAATGTTGAAAGTAATGATCAGGTCACCCCCCGCCCCCACCTCATCTTTTGCTCTTCCAAGGTGGGCAAATCTGAGGTCTCTAGCCTTTCCAAACATTTCAATTGTCACCATCTTTCGTATTTTTCTTGCTCTCCTCTTGACCTTCTCTGCGGACAGCTCTTTGTGCTCCTGCAGGTGCTGTGACCAGACTTGAGAAGCATAGGCTAGTTTTGGGCCTTAAGTATGATGTGAATACCTAACTGAGTATTTCCTTATCCATGAACTTGAATTCATTCCTCATACTTGCCAGACGACACTTGGTCACCTTGACTCTAACTCCTCGGTTGGGACGCTGGCCACAGGCTAGGGACGATGTCGAGTCCCGGGTCCTCCTCACCCACAGTTTCCAACAGCTTATATCCTGGTCGATGATGGTCGTAGCCAGGCCTTCCTTCGCAGTAACTCATCCTCGAGACTTTACTTTTCCTTGTGGTGAACATCTTCGACCATATGCTAGACCAAGAATGGAGTCTGTTTAGGTCCCCTTGTAAGATGATGCAATTCTTTTTATGTCCCTCATGACCTCTGTATCATACGCAAACATATCCAGGTCGAAGTTCACGCCTTCTGGCGAGTCGTTCACGTTGATCAAAAAGAATGATGGTCCCAGAACAGAAGCCTGCGGTACTCCTCCGCTGGTAACTTGAACCCATTTGTGTATGTGTGTCTTCGGGTCCCTGCTGCTTGGGTGTGAGATTTTTCTTTTCGTGATTTTGCGTATCTCCGCCTGCTGCAAGGCTCCGTGTTACCCCGTGCAAGTTTATCGCTCTTGTCAGACGTGATTATCTTGGTAAAGTCTTGCCGAGAGACACGAGTATAGTGCATCGTGTGATGATGGGACTAGAGACGAGTGTTGTGTAGCTCAGTCAGACGAAGCATGGCAGCTCCTGATCCACCTGTAGGCTGCACCAGCTCGATAAATACGCGGGTCCTCTACCGCCTCCGGTGCTGACCTGGATCTGCCCTCCCTCCTGCAGCCCTTGCACTCCTTCCAGTCGTGGTGGAACAAAGAGCAGAGGGTCTCCTCCGTAGTGCAGTCACGCGTCGTGTGTCATATATATTTCAGCATGTTTGGTGCCTCTGTGTTTGTTGAGCCCTCCGGGAATAGCATGACTGTCCATCTTGGAATGGGTCTTCCAGCCCGCCTGGAAGAGCTTGTCCAGGCCTCCTGAAGTCGTTAGTCCAGTCGCACTGGAATAGCTTGTCAAGTCCTCCGGGAGTAGAGTGTCCAGCCCTTATGGAATAGCTTGTTCAGCCCCCTGGAATAATTGATCTGACCCCCTGGAATAGGTTTTCCAGTTCCCATGGAGTATGTTGTCCAGCCTCCTGGAAGAGCGTGTTCAAACCTCCTGGAGCATCTTTTCAATCCTTTTGGAGTAGCATGTCCTCCTGTAATAGTTTCTCAAGCCCTCCTGGAATCAGTTACCGAACCTTCCTGTAATAGTTTTTCAGACCATCTTGACATAGTTTGTCCAGCCTTCCTGGAATAACTTGTCTAATCCTCCTGGAATACCTTATCCAGCCCTCCTGGAGCTGCTTGCCATTCAACAGCTGATCCAGTCTTTCTAGAGCAGGTTATCCAACCTCTCTGGAACAGCTTGACCAGCCCTCTTGGAATAGCTTGACCAACCTTCTTGGAATAGCTTGACCAGCCCTCTTGGAATAGCTTGACCAGCCTTCTTGGAATAGTTTTACCAGCCCTCCTGGAATAGCTTGCCCAGCACTCTCAGGCTAACACAAGTTCTAAGTTGGGTGGTTCCTCCTCAGTGGGTGAGAGAGCTGTGTGCGACGCCAAAAATGGAAGATGAAGAGAGCTGTTCAGAGTGCAGACAATAAGCTCTGGAATTATAATTATTGGCGATGGCAGAGAAGCTAATTATGGTGTGGGCTTGACGGATGACCTGACAGAAGGAACAAACAGCCCGAGACACAAGAGCCCAAGGGGCTCGAGGTATCCAGGCTAGAGAGCTGGTCTCCTGGATGGACGGGTGGTGGGACCGGGTGGCAGGCAGTGCTGCCCAGCTTCCCCAAGTGGTCACGAGAAGTGTCATGGAGGATGAGGCGGCGGTGGTAGGCAGGAAGTGAACCAGTGCAGGTATAGATGTATTACCGAGATGAGATGTTCCTCACCTCCCTGCTTGCCCACCGGTTCCCGCGGGCTAGATTAACCCTCTTAAAAGACAGGATGAAGTGATGGAATGGCTGTCTTGGGGTGGCCAGGTTGATAACTTCCAGCCCAGCACACCACACGGGTACTGGACGCCCCTCCAGACCTGCCAGAGGCGTTGCTGGACGCGCTGCCGCTGGGAGTCATAATGGCTCATGCTTGTGTGGGGTGCTTCGTGTGGCTGCCGACGCTCTCGGTTGGGGAGGGTGGCTGGGGTGCGCTGGAAGGTGGGTCACTACGAAGGTAGGTGTAGTGTGATCAGGCAGGTAATGAGGCCGTGTAGCGGGCCAATCATGTCTGATGGCGCGGCCAGGCGTGGGAACCTTACGTGTAGGTGCTACCTCCCTCACGCCCACACGCCTCCCTCCACCACCGCCGCCGCCACGCCCTCCTCTCCACACCACCTAGTACTGCTGGCCTCAACACGCCAGGTGTTCGGTCCCACCGGTCGAAAGACTCGCCGTAGATCATCTTTATTATATCAGGAAGCGGCGATCGAGGCCCGAGGCACCTCGCTCCTGAACCCGGAGCAATGTTGCTGGCCCTACGGTAGCCTGGCGTGGAGTAGGGGAGGGTTGGCAGGGTGAGGGTATAGTCAGGGTAGAGGGAGGGGCGGGCTAGGGTGCAGCCTGGACCGTGGGAAGTTCCTGGAGCCTCGTACCCAGGCACCGACCTCTCCTGCCTGGCCTCAGGAAGACCAGCATCCTCCCTCTCCTGCGCCACACCTCGCTTGCCCTGCCTCGTCAGGACGGTATACTCAAGGGCCGTTCCGTCGTGCTCAAGGGCTGTTCTGCTGTGCCCAGAGATCGTAACATCCTGTTCAAGGGTCGTGCCGTCGTGCTCAAGGGCCGTATCGTCGTTTTCAAGAGTCGTGCTTTCGTGCATAGGTAAAATCTTTGTAGTGTGTAAGGAGCAGGGAGGGGATAATGCCTCCGTCTCACGTCTAGTGGCAGTGGGAGGCGAAGAGGTGGTGAACCACAAGTGGCGGTGTCGGGGAGCCTTGGGGTCAGCCTGCCAGCCTCCCGTGACGCTCCTCCTCGCCTTATTACCATGCAACTCCTGCTGCACCTAATAGCCTGACTGATCGCAGGGGAAGCACTACTGCACCTTGGCCGCAGGCCACAACTTTTGGAGGCAGAGAACAGCCTCAAAAATCAACATAAAGTGGAGACAAGGTTGAAGGCGGGTGCTCATTAAATCCGGTTTGACTCTAGTGTCATATGACATGCGTGACACAGTATCCTTGCATGGTACTCTTCCTCGCCCTTGACACTGAGAGTCGACTCGTCACCTCCAGAATCCAGGCTTTATGGAGACGGCTACCAGTGCAGTGGAGAAGCTCTACTGTGGATGTAGAGGGTAAGCTAAGTTCCGGGACAAGTGTCCACAAAGTGTACCAGACCAGCCAGGTTTGTCGGGGCTACGCGAGCCTCGGGGAGCAGCGACCTTCCAGCCACTTGGTCGACCAGACGACCCACCCCAACAGCCTGGGCCAAGCCCGGGCTGTGGGGGGTAGAATCCCCCCGAAGATTTCACCAGGTATTCACCCTTTGAGTTTACAAGTAAATCCCCGAGGCACAGTGAGTATACAGGTCCCTTAGGCTGTATACTCACACAAAAGAGAAGCTTGTGGGGCCAGCCGAGTGTAATGGGTCTGAGAAGACCAAAGACATTTGGCTCAGGTAAACTCAGTGCAGAAGACTGTGTAAGTTGACTGTGGTTTACACCAGGCGATGTATGGATGTGGTGGGTGAAATGGTGGACGTGTGTATGGCACACATTCCGTCCCGGTTGCCAGTGTGGTTTTAAGCGTGCGTGTGTGTTGACCAGAGCTCCTGCAGCGCCGGAACACACCTCGGTAATGACGAAGTGGCCGACTTACAGAGCAGCCCAGGAGACGTGTGTCTTAGGTCTGGACGATATCTATTGACCGCTACCGTGGTAGCACTGTGCCAGCACCAGGGGACGGACGTGTTTATGGTGTAGCGCACACTCACGCTGGCAGTACATCTAACCAGCGTTCACAGTCGTTGTAAGTAGCGTTGAATATGGCGATTATTTAGTTGGGAGGCACCGTGCCTAAGTAGGGGAGATCCCTAGACATTATAGAATCATTGTTTGTTCACGTCTGGTGTTGCTACGTCAGAATACAGTTGTATATTCAGAGGTCGTGACGCGTTAACTTGTAGCCAGGGAAATATGAACTTAAGTTCTTCAAAAGATCTTTCGTGACGTTCAGCAGGGGGCCTGACCATACCCTGTGGTGTTTAGGATTAAACCGATTGTTGTGGATGTGCAGACTGCAGATGCAAACACCTCCCTTCGCCCAAGCAGAGCTACGAAGCCGACCGAGGGGGTGTAGAAGGGCCCTGGAAAGCAGTTGCAGTCATACTCCATCTGATCCAGTCGTGTCGTGGAGCAGGACTGGTTTGCACAGTGGGGGGTGGGGGCGAGCTGCTGGTGGTGACTGGTTCGAGAGAGCGTACGTGTTGCCACTCTTCACCCACTGACGCCAGAGACTCGTCTTCGGCACCCACTGATGCCACTGGCTCGCCCACTACATGCTTGCCTCTTCGGGGGCCTGGGTGAGTGAGCGACCGTCTCGGGTTACCGTGGGGGGTCACACGCTACGGAAGCAAGACTTTCATCAACTTCCTCTGTGCTTCTTGCTGTTGTTGCCTGCATGACAGGCTGGCCGCCAGCAGGGCTTTGCTGCCACCGAAATGTTCGTTTTCCTCGTCGCGTGTAAAAGCTAACATTTATACACGTTTAAAGCATAAGAACACTAGATTTTTGTAAGACGTTTTCTTTGTTATACAGAGTGACATAAGCTGGCTAGGGATGCAGTGGGTGTGCGGGAGGAAGGTGATGTACTCTTATAAACGGTATTCCTGCAGTGGTAAGAGAGAGAGAGAGAGAAGTTTTTTGGCGGGCAAGACCTTCACTAGCAGTGGATATTGTAGGTGGACGCGACGGGCTCCCTCGCCAGTCAGTGTACGTATAAGGACGTTACTGCAGTGTTAAGTTTAACATGATGTGGGTGGTGGGTCACCAGGGACGTCTGGGTGCGTGAGGTGCGACGCGGGCGGTGTGGGGGAGCAGGCGGGCGGGGAGGGGAACCTTCTTGGGGGTGATGTTTGTGGTTCTCACGAGTAGGATCAGAAAGAATGAGGGAGCAGTGTCAGTGGGTGAACTGAAGTGGAAGTGGATCTGGGTGAGTGGGGTAGTGACGGTGATATCAGTGGTAGGCGCTGCGGAGAGTGCCACTGGGAAAGCGTGGTGATGATTGCGTCAGTGGAAGACGCTGCCCACTGGAGGAGTGTGTGGTGACGGTGTCAGTGGGAGAAGCTCCCCCTCTGAAGCAGTGTGTTCTCAGCGGTGTCAGTGTGAGACGCTGCCCACTGGAGCAGTGCGTTCGTGGCGGTGTCAGTGGGAGACGCAGGCCATAGGGTCAGTGTGGAGTATGATATATCAGAGAGTGGAAGACGCTACCCAGTGGGTCATGGTCTGGTGATTGGCGGAGGGAGAGTTGAATGTACGGT
This sequence comes from Panulirus laevicauda, assembly GCA_032273605.1. Lineage (NCBI taxonomy): Eukaryota > Metazoa > Arthropoda > Malacostraca > Decapoda > Palinuridae > Panulirus > Panulirus laevicauda. The sequence continues at coordinate 9,837 of JAUTXX010551034.1, forward strand.
AAACATTGTGACGAGGTTCGTGGTATATGTGTGTGTGTGTGTGTGTGTGTGTCTGTTCGTGGGGGAAGGTGTGTGATGTGTGCAGATGGCGGCCCTGGGTGTGGGTGGGGTAGCGTGCCTTGGTGTTGGGTGTAGCTTGGCCAGCTGGTCTCGCACCCACCGCCCAGCCTCGATCTCAAGAGGTTTTCCACCCGCTGTCCCATGTATCATCATCCTCAGGGGTAGGTGTGTATGTCCTCGGCCTGGCCTGGCCTCCGTCCTTTGTGTGGCGCTGCTGGCAGTGGTGGGCCGACAGGGCAGCACCCCTGTAACATCCGGTCAGGCCCTCGTTCCCCGAGGGACACGGCTGAGGAGCTCCCTGCCGCTGCGGGGACGAGCCAGCACAAGCAGAGGTGCGCGGGACTTGGTTGAACTGTCAGTCATGTCTTTCATGTGTCTAGCAACTGAAACTCTCCAACCCTCACACACAC
>JAUTXX010551066.1:7832-19553 GCA_032273605.1 Panulirus laevicauda
TAGTAAAGTACACAGTAACATAATGTCTGTAATCTTTAAACATTGTAAGATATGTGAATAAGTGATGTTTTTGCAAACACAGACAAACATTACATACATATACATAAGTGATGCTAGAATAGTACTCTTGTGCTTTCTTTTGAGGGGAGGGAACATGCCTGAAAGAAAGGGTACACAGCTACCTAACTATATCTCTTGCCACAGCAAAAGAGTCTCCACTTATCCCTGTCCATTTATGCCTCCCTAGCATACACCATTCCTTGCGTTCTTCCACCATTTCTCTCCCTCTAGTATTCCTACATCCTATTTGCCCATGTCACAGGTGGTCTTCCTCTAACACCAACCCCTTTAATTGTACTATCATGTACTCTCCTTGTAAATTCCCAGTCTTGCATTCTTTCCACATGCCTAAGCCACCTCAAAGTATTATGTTTCACCCATTTTACCACTCTACAATTCATTCCCTTTGCATTTCCTGCCATACCACATCTCTCATACACCTCTTCATTTCTTTCTTCATTTCATCTAGTCACACCATATGCTCTTCTCAAATAGCTCTTGACTTTTTACCTCTGTGACTCATTCCATGTGCACATTTCAGCTGCATAGGTCAGGGTTGGAAGGACTATGCTGTCCCTTAATCCTCTCTTCACTTCCATGATTACATCTCTACCCTTCATTATTCAATTAAAAGACCCAGTGACTCTTCTACCTTATACTGTTCTTTCCCTTATCTCTCTTTCCGTGTCACCAAACTTATCCCAGACACCTCCTAAATACTTTAATTCTCTCTCTTCTTCCAGTCTTTCTACCCCCATATCCAAAGCACAATTTAGTACACTTTCTTCTTTTGCTTTACATGGTTTTACAAAATCTATACTTTCACATTGTTTACTTTCAAACACCATTACTTTACTTTTACTTGCATTTACTTTCAACGGCCTATGCTTACAGATATCATAGAACACACAACCTTCTACAACTTCTCTTCAGTATCATCTGCAAACAGGCTTGTCACTATCCACCATATTTCACTGCCAAATTCCATCTCTTCACCTCTTTTCCCTAGTTTTGTTTTCATCTGTCTTATCAATCCATCTTTGTATATATCAAAAAACCACGGTGACATCACACATCCCTACCTCACACCTACATGTATCCCAAAACTTTCCCTCAATTCTCCATCCACTCTTACACATGTATTTGCTTCTCTACAGAAAGCTTTCACACCATCCAACAGTTGTCCCCCTACAACATATATCCTTGACACATCCCATAAAGCATTCCACTCGACTCTGTCATAAGCTTTCTCCAGATCCATAAAAGCTTCATACAGCTTCTTACCTTTTGCTAAATACTTTTCCATGGTCATCTTTGGTACAAAAATCTCATCCACACATTCCCTACCTTTCCTAAAAACCCCCGTTGCTCTTCATTTATACTGCATTGTCACTTCCATCACTCTATCAAAATTATCATTCTTGCGTATATTTTTCCTGGCATACTAAACAGACTTATTCCCTTATAATTGCTACATACATCCTTTGCAAATTTTTCTTTGAATAAAGAAACAATAATAATTTTCACCCAGTCCTTAGGCACAACCTTCTGTTTCCATGTCAAATTACATATCAGATACATCCATTTTATCGTGCTTTTTCCTCCATACTTCAGCATTTCAGCTGTATGCCATCCACTCTCAGTGCCTTCCCTGCCTTCAGCCTCATAATTGTCCTTCTTATATTCCTCTTTGCCACAGGCCCCTACACTTGTATCCTCTTCCTTCCCTCCTCCATACCCATACATACCTTCCTTTCTCACACATTCATCAGTTCTTCAAAATAGTCTTTCAATCTTCCTTTCACTTCCTCCTTTTGCTTCTGCGACTCCCTTTCCTTACTTCTCACAGTAACATTTCCACTCTTTCATCCACCTCTTTCCTGTATTCTGATCCTTTTCATTTAACTTTCTTCCCAAATCTTTATCTACTCTTTTCTTGCTTAACATTCCATTTACTTATTTCATTTTCTTCCTCCCTCCTTTGCTGAACTTTCATTGGTCCATTCCTATCGAGCAATCTACTGTATGCATTTTTCTTCTCTTCCACCACATTTCTAATCTCTTCTGTCCACATTGCAATGCTCTTTTTATTCCTATATCTCACGACCTTTTATCCAATTACTAATTCTACAACCTTTAATGATATTTCTCTAAACATTTCAAGCCCCTCATTCACACATGCTTGTATCCCTACATTCACTGCACTTCCGTCTGAATTTTCAGTTACCTTCCTTTCATACTCCTGGCTGCATTTTCTCTACTTCATCTTCTCACTTGCCAATGCAGTTACCCTATAAATATGTACTTAAAAGTAAGCACTCCATATATTTACTCAAGGTAAACTCTTCTATGTATATTTATTTCCTTATTACACTTAATCACTGTTTCCTGCATTAGCAAGGCAGCACTAGGAAACAGATGAAGAAAGACCTATATGCTCACATACATATATATACACATATACACATATACAAGCACATATTCATACATATACATATACACACATGTACATATTCATACCTGCTCTGGCACCACCCCACCCCACAGGAAACAGCATTGCCACTCTGCCCCACAGGAAACACCATTGCCACTCTGCCCCACAGGAAACACCATCGCCACCCCCTGCATCAACGAGGTATGCCAGGAAGGTATGCCAGGAAACATACGAAAAAAGGCCATATGTGATCACAACCACAGTTCATGCATGGATGGGTGATGATCAGAGAGTGGACAGGAAAGTGACTCTTGTTTGCTTGGGGAGTGTGGTTCCAGATGGATATATGTCTGCAGATTTGGTGTATAAAACTGAGTTGGTTCATTTCAGTAAGCAGTTATTTTGTCAATGTTATGTTTGCTGATCATGGTTGGATTTGTGAGTAAAGACTTTCTGAGGTGCGAGGCAAGGGTAGGCTTTATATTTCTTCCTGCAGGGTTGGCGGTCAGTTATGGAGTGGTTTAGGTGGGAGAGTTTGAGTGTTGCAAAAACTGAGTTCCTAGCATGTTGAGATGGGATTTTGTTGCAATGGATCTTTGTTTCACTACATAAATGCTGAGTATTTGGGGCTGCTAGAAAGCCAGTGATTGTTCTGAGTGCTTTATTCTATTCTTTTTAAGTCTGCTTTAAATGCTTATGAGAGAGTGGAAGACCAAGAAGATGAGCCATAGTTTTAAGTGGAGCTGATACATCTTTACATATGATGCCATGAGACTCTTTCTCTCGTATTGTTCTTGATGTTTTTGGTGTGGGGAGTCAGTCTTACCTATGTGTTGTATGTGATGCCTAGAATGCTGGTGTTTTGTTCAGTGGAAGTGATTACTTATTCAAGGTGACTGGAGAGTGTGAGGTGGTTTTGTATCTGTCTGAGGTTAAAAAGAGTGACTAAAGACTTCAGTGGCAATGCAGTCATTCTGCTCAGAAAGAGCCATTTCGAAAAGTATTATGTAGTGTTGCATGACTGTAAGGTCATCTACATGTGAAAGGACTTTCATACTGTGATTTACTGGACAGTGAAGGAAGAGATTGAAGAGGGTAAGAAAGACGACTGCTCCTTGGTAATCACAGTGTAAGGCTTAAGGGCCATAAGTCATAAAGCCAGGAATGTATGTTACCAATGCTATCTACCTGGGTATCAAAAGGGTTAGTGATGGTCGTGTAGTGAGCCAGCACTTTAGTAGCTGTCAAGTTACACTCCTCTGACCTAGGTAGCTGTCATTTCTTTCTGCCTCACCCATATGTGGACTATTGGCATTCTGTCCACAAACATACAATCTCTCCTTGTAATACATAACACTTGACAACACTGAACTCAAACAGCTCATTCTTCGTACCACTAGATTTTTCTGTGGTAAACCGTGTGTGCTAGCCCTGCATTTTGGCAAAAGGTGAAGCGCCATTGGTTTTTCCCTAGTTATGGAGATTCTATTGATCTGGCCATCCCCTTGAGGGAGCTTCAGATGGGAGAGGCGTCAGAGCTATGGATGGACAGATAGATGAGGTATAGCCATGTTAGTAATTCAAGCATGGTGGTTGGTTATGATATTGGCCAACCACCTTTTGTCATTGTTGTGGAGGGTCGTGTCAAGTATCTTTTTGTATGAGGATGTGTTGACGGGCCAGTGTCGTATGCTTTGTTGATGTCCCCCTGTAAGATGATCCAAAGAAATAATTCTTTGTTTATCTCATGACCTTGGCTCTATCTACAAACATGTTTTAATGCGATTCCATGCCATCACTCAAGTCACTACACACACGAACAAAAGCAAAGGGCCTAAGCCCAAGCCCTCCAGAACACCACTTGTAACCCCAGCCAACTTCAAAGATGCATGTTCGTCTTACCTATGCTCTTTGAATTAACCACCTCTGAGGATAGTGTCAAAGGCTTTCTGACACGACACTCCAAGAATACACAGTCCACCCATGTATCTCTGTGTGTCATTTGATTCATCGTCATGCAGACTGATACAAAATATAAAAATCTAATTTCTATTTCTAATTTGATCACTGTTTCCCATATTAGCAATTTGAAACATGACTAATAATTCAGTTTTCTTACATGCCAAACAATCACATACCAAAATAATGTACAATAAATCTTGAAAAAAAACCATGCCAACAACGAGTACTTCTTACCCTACTGCATCCAAAGTATATTAATATCATTATATTAACAAGAATAGTGATTTTTGTAAAATTCTCTATGAAACAAACTACTGGGAGTCTTCAACCTATTAACACCGATACTTAAAAATGAGCTTAAAAAATGCTATTTGATTCCCCATCCAACATAAAATTCAACCACACAAACAAACCAAAGAACTAATTAATTGTAAATTTCTTTTCATTAACTGTTGCTTAATATGATGTTTCATTTGCTTGAATAATTTCAGAATGCAATACCTTTAACATTATGACTGACACATTTACTATAATGCAAATTTTCAATATTATGTTATATTTTCCATTGTAATCATTTTAATGTAAGAAAAGGATCTAGGAATATAACCTGATCATAAGTTGAGGATCCTCAGTATTAGCCTAATGCTTATAACACATCATCAAGACTCACTCTATATTGGCTTTACGCTTGTTATTTTGTTTCTTTCCTCTTCGTCCACCACAGGGCATCTAAAATGTAAGAAAATAGATAAATTCATCTCATGCAGTATCTTTTGGGATACTGTTCAGTGATACACAGACTATCTTGTTTTCTATAGTGAAATGTTGCTAGTTTATTGTGCTCTCCTACCCATCCTGTGAGGATAATAAGAGTGCGGAAACAGAAATAAGCCACAATAACTGAGTTATATAACAAATTACATGTTGAAGGATTTAAAGTATGCCAATTCAGAACACTTCTGAATTATGAAATGCAAAACATCAGGGATGAAATGCTTCCTTTCTGAAGTACTAGATTGGATTTAATAGCTTTCATCTGAAAGTCCATTATGAAGGGAATTGAAACATCAAATAAATATGATTACATGACATAATTTCTAAACACCCTTTCTTTAATGGATTTGGATGTTCTTACTGTATAATTAAAGCAAACTTTTCCTCAACATCAATTCTATCTTTACCATCTTCTTTTACTTCAGAAGAGGAAGCATAGAACCCCAGATAAGAGTTCTGCTTTCAACACAAGATCGGGTTTGTATGGGTGAGTGGATCGTGAATAATAAATGTTAACTCTAACGGGATGTTGGTTGTAGATACTTTTAGGAAGGAAAAATGGCAAAACATATTTGGTTGATGTGAGATAATGCCGACAGGCTGAGGGACCTTCAAGAAAAATGGATTGTTATACAAGGGATGATATGGCATTTTCATTCAAGGATTAATGGTCTGAAAAGATGTTTGATGCAAGTGCATCAATGCTAAGATTAATAATGATGCTGCAAAGTTCTCTACAAGTGGTATGTTAGAATGATAAAGAGATTAAGGGTGCTTTTTGGAGAGAAAGTGAAACAGCAACAAAGAGAGGAAACTATGTGTGATAGGTGACATCATTCGATGGATATACAGTGCAAATACTACAATGGGTAGCACCTCAGACAACTTGGGTACAAAACTTTACAAATAATCAACCATGCCCTTTTAATCTTTCTACACCAATCTCATTACAAGTTCGCTCCATGTTGACAATGGCCTATATTTTCTGCGGATCAGGATTTTTTGAGGTCCTTATCGGTCACTATATGACCAATAAACTGAACTGCAGGTCTGATTTGGCACTCCTTCCCATTTAGCTTTATCCCTAGACTTTGGCACCTTTCCAAAAAATAATCAGTTTCCTTATGAATTTCATTATTTCCAAATACTACTTCATCAACAGCTACACACTGTGCACCTTCCAAGATTTCCAAAGCCTAACTGCTTACCTTGAGTCCCAGTGGCATTCTCTACCATCTGTATCAACCATGAAGAGTAACGAAATTAGTGAACGAACTGCATTCATAATATAATCTAACTGACATTAGCGATATCCTCCTTCTAAATCACACAAGAAACAAAGTTGCTCCACTCAATTTAGGCAAGGCATCCTCCACAACTGGCAACTTTAAATGCTCCCTCTTTAACACATGATTCGGTGGCCTTGAATCAATGCATATTCTAAGTTCTCCTGATTTCTTTGTAGTAACAGGCATTTCATTTACCCAGTTAGTAGATCCATCTACAAATGTTGTTGTTTCTGCCCTTTTCGGATCACAAATCACAAAAACAACTCCTTTCATCATTGATTCTCGAATTCTATGAGCAGGTTTTACTCTGCTGCTTCAATTATGCTTCAGTGTAAAGGCTTAACAGACACTGACCCTGCAGAATACAAGTCACAGAAATTAAAATCATTAAAGTGTATTAATCTACTAATTCAGGGAACAGCTGCACCTCAGTCGTTATTCAGCCTTGCCTGACAACCAAACTACAATAAATGCATCTGTGTGGCTAAGAGATGGAGCAAATAGTCGCAGAATCACAGACTTTGCTTGTATCACTTGAGTCACTATCATCATTGTCTTGTACAGATTATTTTCTAACCTTACAAAACTTATATTCAGCAAAATCTTTTCTTCTCATACATCTCTTGCATGCTTTGCCCCAAGCTGGGCACTTTTCTTTAACTATCTCATGCACTTTATGGCAAAGCTTAAAGACAGATAGCTCTGAGGCCACTTTGTCCACTTGTTTCCCTTCAGTGAGACTCAAGAATTTTACACTTCCGACTAACAAGGTCAGACTCCTTATCACTCCATTACACTTCTACACTCTTCATGATTTTCAAATGAGCACTCATCAGTTCCGTCAATAGCAGTGTTATTTGATTTCCACTGTGAGATGAGCTTTTCCCTTATCTAATCCTCTGATACCTAAAATTAACCTGTCTGCTTACAATTTCTAATGCATGTCATCATAAATTCCAAAAAACTTTTGTCATATTCCTCAGCACAGCATCATACTATATCATAGTCTTGTCCAATCCCTAATCACATCTATTAAAAGAGTCTATGGAAACTTTTTTGTTCCCCCACTGTAACATCATTAAATTTTCTGATGGCGTTAGCTAACACTGCTCTGCTTTCAAACGGGCCAAATTTAAGACTTTATCATTTCTAAATCCTCTGGGCCAACACAGTTTCAAAAAGAGCAACTTGAATTTCTCCAGCTCTGCATCTAGTCCTGACAAAATATGATTTTTCAAACACATCTCCACATCTTTCAATCATCCTCGAGTTTTTAGCGGACATCCAGATTTGCCATACTTGGCTATGCAACTGCATTACCATTCCCTGCTGACACACCACTATCATTCCCCTCCAAGTTCCCAGCTGCAGGTATATTTCCAGACTCAGGAGCGATATTGAAAAAAGCACCAGGATGGCTTACTCCAATGGAGAGTCGCATTAAAGCTCAGGAGCTGTCAAGGGACTTAAAACTGTTTTGCCATCTTGGTATTATTTTGGAGTGCTCTGCAACACTACAGCCTCCATCACTACTCAATGATTTGTTGATATTACTGCCCAGGACACAGATGGGATGTAATTAGTGCAAGTTAAGAAAACACATTCTTGAGGGGGAGGCAAAATGTATGGCACCAAAAATCAAGATTCCACTAAGAGGCAGAAGCTCTCATTATCAATGGTGACATAGTATTCAACGAAGCATATGTTTATCTAAAACTTAACCCTTTTGGTGCTTAACTAAGTTTCAGGCTGGTTTTCAAAGTGTCAATCATGTCAAAAAGTGAAATTACTAATAAAGGATTTACATATTCTGTTAATAATTCATGAATCATTTTACTTTTTCCGGTATCAGAAGAAATATTTTCTATATCTGGCACTAAAATTCCCTGAAAAATAATCATTTACATAAAAGATGAAGAAAATATAAGGAAAATTGTTCTCCGATATAGGGCACATATACTTACCCATCTACTTACCCATATAATTCAGTAAAAGGTTAAAATAATTTTCTCTTCTTAAAAACAAGAAAAACTGTATGCTAGTTTGCATTGTATAACTAAATATATCAGCGAAGGATGCTCTTACAAAAACAAAAATATTAGGTGAAAAAAAGCAGTTTTTGTCATGGTTTTTATTTTGTAATTAAGTGTTTCAGTAATCCACAATAATGATGATACAAAATACAAAATCATGTAAATTATGCAAGATTTCAATCTAATGCTAAGAAAAAAGTTGACATGTCCAAATTCTAAAGTCTGGTACCCATAGCTATATATCAGGTTTATCACATCGGTCAATTGCATTCTAAACCCTGGACATTCTCAACCTTAGGCCATTTATGTTCGGAACTGGGGTAGCTAAATTGGCTGACAGAGCTGTCAGGTGTTTCCACCTCCTCATCACCAAACTGTTCTTCTAAGGCATCATTAATGATGTCCTTAAATTCACTCCCACTCACGGACACTGCCAAAATTACTTCACGATCTGCATCAGTTGCAGCCCTTTTCCTCTGCAAAAACATAAGATTTTGGAAATCATAAACATGAAAATAATAACACTGTGTAGCAACTTAACCCCATAATTTTTTACCTATATCAACAAAAAGTGGACATTGAAACATAGGAGTATAAAAGAGCTAACAGACATTTGACTAAGCAATTCAAAATGTCACCCTCATAACAGGAAAGTTAAAACACAAGTTAAATGGCTACTCACACTAAATCAGCCAGCTGATTGAGTGCTCACAAAAAGCAGCCCTCCATAAATTCTTCCCTACTGATGCCTAAAATGATATAAAACATGCTTATGAATATCACAGGATAATAAAGGATCTATAGCTACCCTAAGAATAATAAAAAAAATCAAACTCAAACATTGCAAACTTAAGTTCTGAATGGAAAAAAATTTGAAAAATGATGAATACTGCAATTATTCATTTTATCACCTCATAGCAAAACCTGTCTCTTGTATACCATATGATAGATACAACCATATCAAATATACTTGTCAGGTATTATATATAAAAATGGTAACATATTGATAAAAATATATATCAAAACATGGAGCTACTTACCACTCAAGTAGATAGCTAAGCACATGCAAATGTATCCACTACCTGCATTGTTACACAAAAATGGCGACATAAAAACTAAGATGAGGTGATGCTCTTTTTCCAGAATGCAAGGAGACTCCCGATTGTTGCAGTAGAAGGAGAGCTTTTGTGAAGTCGTAGAATTAAACTGCTTCCTGCATCACGTGACTATGAATGTCATGACGGATCTGCCTGCTTTCAGCACCAAAAAGGTTCGTAATTATCGTAAGTAGTAAATCATACGTAGCATATTGTAACAAGTATCTACAGATAAAACTTGTGCAAAGCACCAGTTCTATGTGGAAAACGGCCAGTAGGCACATGAACTGAGAGGAGGGAGCCTCAAAAGTGCTTTTTTTTTTTGTGCCACAAAATACCTTAAAATATTCTTTTACTCTCATGATCCTGATCATCTGTAATCTCTTCTACATTATATTAGCTGTAGGTAAGGACTTCAGATCAATATGGGGATAACATTATAATATCTGCAACAATTCATAGTGATTTTACTGCACTGGTGTAACAACACCACAAGGCATTAAGCTAGTGGGTCATGGGAAAGTCCACTATAAAAGGAAGTATAAATGCCTAATGACTATATAAAAAAATTGTAAACATTGTAAATTCATGGCTGCTTTCTGAGAACGTAATCTACAACAGTTGCTTCAAAACCCCACTGACAACCATCTCTACACCTGGGTCATGTAATATATTTGCAAATGACATATTAACATCAAAATCTGGGTCGTGAAATATACTTACAAATATAATATTTTCATCAAAATTAAACATTTAGGTCATGTAACATATTCACAAATAAAATATTTACATCAAAATTACAACAATCTTTAAGTGCCCAACCCCATCAATTCCCAGTGTCAGAAGATATATGGCATCCCAAAAATCTTTTTAGCATCCCTGACAATCTACAGTTTTGGAATAACAACTTGACCCATGGATATTTTTGGTAGGAAGACTTCAGTATGTTCCATATTGGGTAAATTATTGGGCGTGACCACAATATTTATTTACTATTTATTTCATTTATTATACTTGATCGCCATTTCCCGCATCAGTGAGGTAGCTCCAGGAAACAGACGAAGAACAACCCATCCACTCATACACACATATATAAATACATAAACGTACATACACGTACATATCAACATATACACGTATATCAACATATACACATATACAGACATATACATACATACATACATCCATACACTTGTACATATTCATACTTGCTTGCCTTCATCCATTCACTACGCCACCCCGCCCCACAGGAAACAGCATCGCCACCCCCTGCTTCAGCGAGGTAGTGCTAGGAAAACAGACACTCAGTCCTCTAGCTGTCATGTGTAATGCACCGAAACCACAGCTCCCTATCCCCACAGACCTTTCCACGGCTTATAACCAGTGACATGGACAGTGTAACTGTCTATGAACAGAACATATTGCCTGCAAAGCAGTTGCAGCAAATATTGATCTATTAATAAATTAATAAGGCAATTACGAAGAAACCAAATGACCTGGTGTTGCTGGTAAGAAATTGGTTGATAAGGAGGTGAAATTACTGTTTTGGAACATAAAAGACATCAAAGACCATTAATGGTAAAAGAATTTCAACCATACCTAACCTAGCCTAACCAGTCTAACTTAACCTAAAAAGCCAAACTTAATCATTTCAAAGACATCAAAGACCATTGGTATAAGAATTTTAACCTAGCCTAACAAGTCTAACTTAACCTAAAAAGCCTAACTTAATATAACAAACTTGAATTTAACCTAGCCTAGTATAACAAACTTAACTAAACCTTACAAATCTAACCTAACCTAGTCTAACATATTAGTTAACCTTAGAAGACTAACATAATCTAACAAACCTAACTTAATCTAGCCTAGCTGTAATTATTTTTATTAAAATGCGAAGATTTCATAAGCCCAAAGGAAAAAAATTCTGTTATGTCGTAAACCCAGAGTCAAAATCCAAGTGGGGAGGGAGGTCATAAGGTCATTGTGAATTCATCTTGTATCTGAACTTTAAACAAGTTCTTTCATTTATTAACAAGGACATGGTGGTTATTTACCAAGACTTTCATTTACGA
>JAUTXX010551067.1:0-10304 GCA_032273605.1 Panulirus laevicauda
TGAATTATGTACATGTGTATATATGTATATGTCTGTGTGTGTATATATATGTATACATTGAGATGTATAGGTGTGTACATGTGCATGTGTGGACGCGTAAGTATATAAATGTGTATGTGGGTGGGCTGGGCCATTCTTTCGTCTGTTTCCTTGCACTACCTCGCAAACGCAGGAAACAGCAACAAAGTATGATATAATATATACTGCTGATTCTGTTGTCTTCTTTCCTTTTAAAATGTTCAACATAGCCTCTCCCTTAATTTTTCAATCTATCTATGTTTCTGACACCTGTTCCCACCTGAAACTCCCTCAAGGGGGTGTCCAAGGCAATAGAGTCTCCATAACTAGTGAACTCAAGTGTCAATTCTAAGCCTTTAGTGGCTCACCCTTAACAGGCCACTCTCAGAGGGCAACTCTAAATTAGTGTTTATAGAGGCTTCAACCTAATGTTCCTCCTGACTATTTCTACCTAATTCTCAGGCCTAATGTACTACCTACTATTTCAACCTGATGTTTGTCTATCAATCATCTATATCGTCGATGCCTGTTCCAATTTGAACTCCCTCAGTCTCCATTACTATAGAACTCCAGTGCCACTTCTTAGCCTTTAGTGCCTCATCCTTAACAGGGCACTGGCAGAGAGCAAGTCTAATGCAGTGTTTAAGATACCAAAAATGAAAACTGAACATTTCCCAGTAAGTGAACTACAAGAGTCTGCTTCCTCTGTAACAATAAAGCAAGACCTCTTCCAAAATAATAAAAGTACTTTTCACACCATAAGCAAAGACAATACTCTCCAGAAAAAACATATACTTTTCCTTTCCTAAAGCCAACTGCAGAGGGAAATGACATCTTTAACCAGAGGTAAGCTCATGCTAAGGTATTCTGAAAGCACCAAGGAAAGATTGGAAAGAGAAGACATTATCTGGGAGAGTGAAAATGGGTAGGGTTGAAGGTGCAGGAGTCCTAACATTGCTGTCTGGATGTGAGGCATGATCTATAGATGAAAATGTGCAGAGAAGGGGGATGTGTTAGAAATGAAATGTTTAAGGAAAATGTGTGGTATGAGGTGGCATGATTGATTAAGTAAAAGGGGAACAGAGATGCGATGTGACAGAGAGCTGAAAAGTGTTACTGAAATAGTCTAGACATGTGGACAGAGTGAGTTAGGAGAGGTTGACAAAGAGAAAATACATATCAGAAGTGGAGGGGAAAAGGAGAAAGGGTAGACCAAAATGGAGATGGAATGATGGAGTGACAGAAAAAGGAGAGGAAAAGGAGAAGGGGTAGACCAAACCAGAGATGGAAGGATGGAATGAAAAATATTTTGAGTGGTCAGGGCCTGAACATGCAGGAGGTTGAAAGGAATGCACAGGATGGAGTAATCTTCAGCAGTCTGATGTACAGGAGGTGACCTACTGTCAATGGATGGAATTATGGCTTGTAAGAGAGCCACGAAAAACTGCAACTGGTCTGTGGGGCCTTAATGTGGACATGGCTGTTTATTCCCTCTACATCTTAGGGCTTGTTGTGGTAATGTAAATCTTGAAAGCTAACTTTGTGCAGCGCCTTGTTGACCTCTATACAGTTCCGATGAATAAAAACAAATTACACAAACAAAACATAAAAGCAATGATTAAGGAGTAAAAGTATTTAACATCAAAAGAAAAATAAATAAATATGCCAACTTGCCAACAACTGATGCAAAAATATCAAATGTGGTCACATTAAAGAAAAGGTTTAAAATAAAACAAAAGAAACAACAAACAGCCTGCATATGACTCAAAGGATAACAAAACAATGGAAAATCGATTCACAAAGTAAAATATGATATACTGAAACAAGGAAGAAAACAATAAGGAATAATAAGCCCATCCAATGAATTCCAGAATCTATTAGGAGTCTGAACAGAAACCTTCACAAAGAAGCTTGGAAAACAGTAATCAAGAATACCTAACCAACCAAAAATAGACAATTACCATAGATGGTTTGCCAGAGAAAGCAACAATGTGAAATATCAAATCAGACAGGTGGTAGAATATAGTATCATCTTGGAACTTAAAGCTATTCAGGTGGGAAAACAAACACGCACAAGCCCTGTCTAGGATAAAATTTCACTGTTGGTACTCCTATAATGATATCACGTACAAAACCTCAAGCAAAACATCCAGGATGGCTCCAGCCAGAAACTAGTTGCAAAAGACACCAACATAGCATTTAACATCATCCCCAACATATCCTTGCATTTAACATCATCCCCAACATATCCTTACACACAATGTAACTAACACCAATATAAAAAACATTACAAAAAGTAGTTACCCATCTTAATGACAGGTCACCAAGCCAATGTCTGTCAAAACAGATTTACCTTCATAATCCACAAGTACTCCAGTGGAGTTCCTAGTGAGCTGGCCCATCTCTAACCATCTTCAATCTTTTCCTGCACACCCTCACCTCACCCTCTGTAAACCAGTCAGAAAATCTTCTCATATTCAAACAACCTTGCAATTACTTCACAAGACTGTAACACCACACAAGCAGCAATAAAAATGCAACACTACATCACAAAACTAGAACAATGGTTCACTCAAAGTAGAATGTCTACATTCCTCAAGAAATCAACCCTTAACAGAAAAAATGCAACATGCATCCTCCCATAACCCTAACAGACTAACCACTTCCAATTATGAAAATGTCAACCATGCTAGGCACGACATGTAACAAACAGGGCATTAACTCTCCACAAAGCATTAACATAAAGGCCATAAACAACCTAAATACCCTCAGAATACTGAGTGCCAACATTATCAGACTAGGAAAAAATCCCTCGGTAACCTATACAAATACCACACCACCTGTATTGTTATCCAATCTAGACACAAAACCAAAAAATACATACCATACAACCAGAACAATCAACTGCTTAACAAACACAATGCTCAACTAAAAAAATTATCTTCCTGTACAATCCCACTTCAACAAGCTCAGTCTCTTATTTCTTTGCAGCAGCTCTAGACCTTTACCACTAAAATCATTTAAGAAACAACCAGCAAACAGAAATGAAAAGCTAACCCCTGTCTCTCACTTTACCAACCAATACACAAAGATTCAATCCTCTAAAAGTACAACACTGACAAATCATATTCACTGTATTTGTTCAACAAGGACAAAATAATCACCCTCCTACCCTAGTCATAACATACTTCCTTTCCCCATATACAAATCTGAACCTACACTCTCCAAGCACATATGAGTTAAATTTTCTCAACTAACTTCTGAACCTCACCTATCTCTCAAACATCACACACATAAATTCAACACCAGATCCCACATGCCCAAGATGCAAATGCTGCTTTGCAGATATTGAACAGTTGCACTTTATCTAACCCCCACTCTAATTTGAAAAACACACACACACATCACTGCAATTTTTGACCTGTGGTCCCATCATGTGGACATGGCTGACTACTCAGTGCTCTGGAAGCCCTAAAGTTGGGAGGACTAAGGCAGGAAGATGAGATAATAAACTTCCTGGGAAAAAAAAAAACCTGTGCACTGCAGAGGACAAACATGAAGGGCTGATGGAGGAGGCTACATTCCTCCAGCCTACCTACCTTCCTGCCTTGGGAGCCCCTTTCTTCATTGCTCAAGATGCCAGTCACATTCACCAGCCAGGACCACAGGTCGTATGGTGCAAGGATAGGTGTAATACAATTTCTGAATAATCTAATATATTGAAACCTTAAATAACCACAAACTTTTGTATCTGAAATGGCCAATACCCAGAGCATTTCAGATAATGTGCTTAATGTATTTTCAAAAAAAATTCAAATTTTAGGTTATTTCTAAGACCAAAAGGTCATTTTTCAAAATTTCCACATTCTTCTTGACCCACAAAACAAACTGTGAGACATCATAACTTCTCATGACTGTGGAAACTGTAGCTATACAAAAGTATGCTAGCCTATCTGTTTACACTAACATTTCACAATCAACAAACACACTCTTAGCAGTCCAAAAGGATAACTTTTCTTACCTTAACCTTGACAACTTTAACAACCTTATGGACCTTGGCCTCGCAAAAGGCACCCTTGTATTTGGCCGATACCTCAGTTCCTACAGTCAGAAAGGGGGGATCCTCAGGCTGAAAAAAAGAAAGTGTACAAGGCATAAATTTAAAACTTCTCAGTCAATCAATATAACTTAAATTTCTATATGAAGTGTATAACTACTGCAGAGATCTTAAAGAAAAGTAGCATCTAAAACAGTATCTTTATTGGCATGTGGTTGTCAAGTTCTGCAGTATTTACTGTCTCAATTACAAAAAATCAGATACTGCGTGACAAATATATCTGATCAATCACAAAATAGTGCCGTGTTGAAAGTCACCTTGGAATATTGAGTGCAGATGTGCATATCCTGGTGGGAAAAGCTAAACTTGTAATAAATTAATTACCTGTGGCAACCACATCTCAACGAGGGTGCAAGACCACACACAACCTAATGGTTGTGACCCTGCCCAGCAAGCTGCAAATTATGTTTGTGAAGAAATCGTGTTCTCCTTGCGATCGTAACAGAGCTGAAGTTCACTGTATTGAGAATTAATACAAAATCTGAAGTAAAAAGTAAGATTCAATTTTCAGAGTTGATGATCAAACCCAATAAAAGTTACAGCGCATTCCTTCAATTTTCATTTATAAGTATAAAATTATAATCATTTGCAAAAAAAGTTACAAAGGTGTTACAGTACATGAGGAAGTAACTCATATGATTCAAACAAATCAACATTAACAAATTTAAAAGTTAATTTACAAATTATAAAAAATCAGATATCACAAGGGCTTAGCCATGAATTCCATAAAACGCAAATCTCTCAACAGGAGCTGAGTAACTTTTCTTGTCACTTGAAATAAAGAGTATGAAATTTGTGAAGGTGTTTTGGTGATGTGCAGGAAAAAAAAATTGTCACACTACTACGAACAGTAACTCACGAGGTCATATGATGTATCTTTCAGTTATAAGCTTAGTTATATTCCATCAGACTTTTCTGGAGTTGGTTTAGATTCACAACAGAAAGTTTACAAGCTCATCCAACATATAAAATTACACAAAAATCAAGCTGAACAACAGTTACAAACACAAAAAATGCAGAAAATTTAAAATTACAGTAAGCAATATAACAAAATACACCATGACACATTCAAAGGTTATAAATTAGGGGTGTGAGATGCTGCACTCTATCAACAATCCAAATCCCAAGAGCTCCTATCTTAAGAGCAAACTGCATGTGTAAGATTTATGGAACAATCTCGAAAATTTCACTGCTTCATCCTCAATATATCTTCAAAGTTTCTTTGCCCCACAGTCCCTACCATTTAAAATTCATTCTTCATTTTCTTTCATTTTTCAAAAGCTGTTTCGTTGTTATGCCACATGTTTCTTCCCCCACAGTAAGTCCTTATACTCTCCTGCTGCTACAAAAATTTCAAACCATACCTACTTCTTTTCTAACCCTCCTCATCTATTCACTGTCAAAGATATCCAACATCTATATCAATGTTCCATATTCTGGCTAAGGATTCCATTCCCAGTACGTGTTCTCAAAAGATGCTGTTTAGCTGTGTAATTTCCACAACTTTATCTCCCCTTCTTAATATGGTTTCCTCTATCATCTCTTTCCATGTGCCCTTTACCATTATTTGTGGCCCAAATTATAATGTTCAAAGTCCTTGATTTGTATATTGTGCACATATAGTAACATCCTGGGTTTTTCTCTAATAAACTTTGATTTTATGGTATGTCTTATTCTTTCAACAGGACTGCTTTTTTTTGTTGAGTAAGTAGCTTTTCCACTAGGTTTGGAACTTCAGTTCCACCCCCTGCTGAGGAGGTGTCTTTCTTTTTCTAGTCCACTGGACCTTTTCCTTTTTCATAACTAGAATGTGTGTGCGGTATCTTTTAGAGTGATCCAACAGTCTTATATTTCTTGTTTCATACATTCCTCTAGTGTTCTGCCACCTAGTACTGATTCGCAAATGAACTGCATATAGTTTAATGATGAAATTGAAATTGCTGAATTCACCTCTTTGGTGATATGTGTCACAAGGGACAGCTCAAAAAAATTTCAAACCAGGTTTAACATAATATGGCATGGGTATAACACAATATGGCAAAGTTGTATTTTTAAAATAACATGGTGAACTTTTGAATAACAGACAAGGTTAATCATCTATTGTTTCAAAATGACATCCTGAATTTCAGCATCTGAGAAAATAATGCATAGTTGCAAACTTGAGCACTGAAGACTCACTGACTTTGTACCCTAAAAGGTATCAATACGAGAGACAACAGTGTGTGCTGATCACGTTCGGCAATGGTCCCTTCATGTGACACAAAACAAATAAATAAAAAAGTTCAAGAATGGTGATGTGAATCTTGTGGATAATTACATTAGGACAGCCTTAGATATCACACGAGGCATCTAATGTCTGAGAACCTGATCTGGTGCATATCATAGTCAATGAAATTACCAATGAAGCTGGAATTTCCCAAGGAGGTATCAGGACTATCCAAGAGCATTTGGGCATGACTAGGGTTTTGGCAGACACATATTGGTGAGAAAAAGGGGTAAGAGGTCAGACAAACAAAGATAGAGGTCCCCTCTATAGGAAACAGAAGTGTGTTGCATTCCTATAGAATTCAGCAAAGAAAGGAAAGTAAACCAGACAAAAAATTGAAACACACAAACCAACAATCTCAAAATATCACGAGACTACGAAAAGACATTCATGAGCTGTTGGTGACAAAAAAAGGTGCTTTCATTCATATGCCAAACAATTCAAGGACAACAAGTTTAACTGGCCAACTATAAACAGGGGAAGGCACCCACATGGACGACAGCACGGAAACGACTGATATACAAACACAAAAAAAGTAATATGAGGAATAGAGTTCCAATTTGAAGTACAGATTTCAGCAAGCCAAAAATCACAATATAGATGTATAAACCATAAAACTTCTTTCTATACAACCATTCCCATGCTACTAGTAATAAACTCCATCACAATACCACTGGACTTCAAAAGGGTAACTGGGAATGTAGACTCAATTTTCTTCAAAACTAGGTACCTTAAAACTCTCTTTCAACATATATAATTTTTTCATACTTGATCGCTCTTCCTCACATTAGTGAGCTAGTGCCAGGAACAGACAAGAAAGGCCACATTTGCTCACATCAATTCTCTTGCTGTCATGTGTAATGCATTCAAATCTGCCACCAGTGATGTACCACCCGCAAACAATAAATGACACTTCTCAAGCCCTTGTTCTCTTGACTGCAAACTCATCCCCCTCACCAAGCCTCTCACATTTAACTCCCTTATCACCCGATCCATAAAAAGGTCAAACAGCCATGGAGACATCACACACTCCTGCCGCAGGCCAACCTTCATTTGGAGCAACCCACTCGTACATATGCTTTACACCTTTGATAAACACTTCACACAGTTTCTAAAAGCTTTCCTCCCACAACATATATCCTTTAGACCTTCCACAGGGCAACTCTATCAACCCTCTTATGCACTCTTTCCAGAATCATAAATGCCACTTAAAAATCTTTCTGTTTCTCACACAAATTCTTTAAAGCAGACACCTGATCAACATATCACGAGTAAACTCTGTTTAATCAAGAGAGTGTCTTGCTCTTCGTGAAACCTAATCTTCATCTCATAAAAAATTGTTTTACCAACTGATAAAATAAACCCTATAGACTTCAAAAGAAAATATCAGAAACATTAGAGACCTCCTACACAGCCAACAGAGGTGGATGAGACTTTATGATCAATTGGCAGAGATATGTAATGACCAAGACTCAAAAATGATTAATGAGAGATTTTAAGATACCAGTATCCAAGTGGGGAGAATCCATTACCAGTAGCATGGGGCTTGGGCTTTACCTAAATTAGCTTGAGAGTGCCTTAACATGATTAGTTGAGAAACCTACACTCAATGAGAACATATCAGCTTTACTCTTAGCTTCAAATGAGGATCTTGTTCATAATGATGAATTGGGAGAAATGTTTGGTACATGTGATCACCGGCAAATCACTTTTGTGGCAAATTTCAGTATGGCTTATAATGCTTGGGGAAAAAAAAAAAAAAAGATGGTCTTGAATGGTAAACTTGTGATGATATTGTTAATGATTACGATTAAGACACAATAAAGATTCAATAATCCTTTTAAAGTACCAAAGTATATAACATGGTGTTTCAAAACAAAGCTAAAGTGGTGGATCAATGATATAAGGAAATGCTTGTGCTGTCTTAGAAAGTAACACATAAGAAACTCTGAGACACAAACAACCAAGACATTAAACTACATAAATCTGCACTGAGAAACAAAAAGTTGTATGTGTCAGTAAGAAGTGTGTATTACTGAAAATAGCGGAAGATACCTCAAGAGTCTTATAGTTATGTTAGAACTACAAGAGTAATTACCCAATCAACTGAGCCACAAATTTACAGAAAAAGGTGATGATTCAAAACAACAAAGCCATGGCAAAGATTTTAATTATCTAGCATCTGTATTTACAACAGAAGATACAACTCACGTCGCAAACCTTGCTTCACTGATATAAGGGAAAACCTTTTGAAACAGACTGAAATAAAAGAAAGAGTTGTACAATCGGCACCGAGTGGAATGAGAAGAAATAAAACAGCAGGTCCAGATAAGTGTTATCCGAGGGCACTGAAAGATGCCAAAATTAGATAGTTAAGCTGTTAGCTACTCTTTTCAATAAGTTGCTCATAACAGGAAATGTTCCTGAGGAATAGAAACTTGCCAAAGTAACAACAATATTCAAAAAAGGTAATAAACAGCAGCCAGGCAAGTAATGTGTGTAGTGAGTAAACTAATGGAAACCATCAATCCCAATTAGATTGCAAAACAATTAGAGGACGACCACTTTATATAAAATGGTCCTCAGCAAGGTATTTGACAGAATTAATCATTAAACGAATCTGCTCAATTTCTTTATATGAAATAACCAAGTAAGATGAAAGTAAAGTAGTTGATGTCATCTACTCAAGACTTTCAAAAAGCATTTGATAACAAAGGTTACTTACTAAAGTTAAGTCACATGGTATAGACGGGGCTGTACTTCATCAGTCAGGAAACTGGCTGACTAGCAGTACAAAACCTCACAAGGGTCATTAGTACCAACTGGTTACAACCTCTGTCATCCATAATTTGAGCCAACAAAATGTTCCAAACAATGTGTTTTCTTCAATTTTGGTTGACAACCCTCTATCACCCTAAAAATAAAGAAATAAGAAATAAATATTCCAAATCTTGTACACATCACCTCGCTACAATTAGTGTACTCATCACCATCTCCCACGTTTTCTGGTGCCGTGTTGAGCATTTGCATATCTTGTTCGCCCTGGATCACTACAGTGGACAATGGTCCCTTTCAAGCATCATCAGCAATTGCCTGACAACTCCTCAAAACCATCTATATCTTTCACAGAGAAAATGAAATGTTTTATGCCTCAAAATGATGATGGAGTTTTGCAAGAGGCTGACTATGGGTGAGTCTAATGCAGAAATCAAGAAAGACCTCAACATCATTTGCTTATATATCTTAACATATCCTCTTCAGGTATCAGGCTTGGAAAACTCTCCTTCCTCTAGTTCCCATTCAGCTCTTATTACTGCCTGTAATTGTTGCAAGTACATTATCTGTGGCAAAGCATTCCTTTATTCATAGGAAGTGAAATAATCTCTAATCATCCACTGATATATCTTTCTGGTCTTTAGCTCTTTAGCTAAGGGCATCTCTAACCACTGTCGCTCTACCTTCCCTACGCTTTGCTCTGATGGTATTAAAGCTGTCCATTCCGCAGACAAAGCAACTCTCTTTGGTCCCTGTTTCTCCTCTAACTCCAACTTGGACAACTAACATTCCTTTACCCCCTGATGCTTCTCTTACTAATCCTGTGCCCCTTCCCATAATATCTTTTCTGACTTCAAAAAGCACTTCTTTCTCTAGACCACAAGTAAGGCTTATGGTCCTGATGGTATCCCTCCCCATATACAGATAGAGTGTGCCTCTGAACTTGCACCTGTGCTTGCTCATCTGTTCCGTTTGTTTAAAAACCAAAACTTTTTTCCTTCTTGGAAGTATGCTTAGATACATCCCACCCCAATGAAGGGTGACCATTCTGACACCTCTAACTATCGTCCTATTGCTTTGACATCTACCATTTCCAGTCTTTGAATCCGTCCTCAACTTCCATATCTT
>JAUTXX010551078.1:0-10304 GCA_032273605.1 Panulirus laevicauda
CAACCAGCTCATGATAAATTTGTGGAATAGTTTTGGATTTTGAGCTGCCTTACTCACAAAATTCTTTTCAAAGTTTCCTTGTTCGTCTTTTTGTATCCTGCTATACTCATTCCTTGCTCTCCTGTACCTTGCCATTGCTATCTGGCTTGAGTGCCATTTATATATTTATCACGGCACATTTCAAACTCTTTTGCTTTATGACATCTTGTATTAAATCATTCCCCCTCTTTTTTACCATTCCTGTATTTGAGGCTTGAGTTACCCATGCATCTACTCCCTCTTAGTAAATTTTATAGAACCTCTCAACACAACGTTTTGCTTCCTTACTACTGAGTTCCTTTTCCCCAGTCTCTGTTACCTAAGAAATTATTAAGGTTTGTGTAGTTTCTGCAATTATGTCTCTATTTTCTCTCACCTCTGCTCTTTTTAATGTCTTCTTCTTCCACATTTTCAAATTTGAGCATTAAGTGATTACTTCTTCCTACTGCTTTATCATAGTGAAGATAAGGTGTAGTAATGATGGTATATCAGCCCCTCTCATCTTAGTATGCTCTGTGACATGCTGGTGCTGGAAATTCTCCCTTGTACGTTTCAAAAGCTTCTGTCTCCATGACTCTATATCACCATGAGAATCCAAATTCCCCTAGTCTATCTCTGTAACTAAATCTGTACTTTTCTTTTCTAGTTCTGATAGAGCTATTGATTTGTCCCTTAAAGTAATAATAGTAACATAATAAGATTACTGGACTAAGTTATCCTGAAACCTGAGGAGACTTTAGATGTCCATCTGCCAGGGAATTGCTTTCTGGTTGCACTAAAAATAGAAATTAAACTTCCCTTTGGCAATGCTCCACTGTTCACTTCTCAGTGTTATCCAGTTACAGTTATGATTTGGGTCCCCTGAAAAGGAGACAGATTAATTGAAGGGAAGATCTTGATGTATGCTAGATGTGCAATTGTAACTTTGTGTGTAAAGTTAAAATCAAAAAGCAATAACAGAAACTTGGATTGGTAATGTACTAGTTAAGCTCCACTGTTACAGAGTATTTTAGCTTTGCATTGAAAGTATCACTGGGAAAGGACTACAATACTTGTGTTTTACTTGCTTTACTGTTGCAGTGTTCATCATGTTTACTGAAAAACCTGTGGAGGACCAATCTGTCTTATCTTTCATGTTAAAGATATTAGATACGGCAATAGTAGTATTCAGGGAAACTGTGGGGTTGATGTAAAAGTAGATAATATATGTACTTCCCTAAATAACGAAATCCACTGAAATGCAAGAAGATTGCATTAGGGTTTTGATACGTATGTATGATACTGTAGGAGATGCACCACACTAATGAATTTTTTTATAGTAGTAGTTTATTGTTTTTCTGTACTAGTAGACATATTTATATAATTTTGTTTTGCAGTCTCCATCTCAATGATGTAAATGTGATGCTTTCTGATGAATAGGTTTAGTAGATTATTATTTTAACTCTACATCACTTAGTTTGATACTGAATGATTTTGTTCTGCAGTGCTGTTGTGGTGATTAAAGAATACAGCAACTGCTGCAGAACACAGTTTAAGGAAATAGTGTTCTAACTACCTCTCTGTCTACATCTCTGATGTCTATACCCTTCTGGAACTCCCCCAGTGGGGTGGCCACAGCAATAGTCTCCATAACTAGTGAATTCCAGTGCTGCTTCATAGCCTTTAGTGCCACACCCTTAACAGGCCACTGGCAGAGGGCAACTTTAGCAGTGTTTGCAGAGGCTTCTCAGTAATGTTCCTTCTTACTACTTCTACCAAATAGTTCTGTATAATGTTCCTACCAACTACTTTAAACTAATGTTTCTGCCTAATGCTTCTGCCTATATGTTCCAACCTATGACTTCTGTCTATTGTTCCTACTATTTTGCCAAAAGGCAGGGCTTGCACAGAGTGCTAACTGCAGGAAAATCTCAGAAAAACAAATGGATTCGTATGTAGCATTTATGGATCTGGAGAAGGCATATAGTAGGGTTGATAGAGATGCTTTGTGGAAGTCCTCAAGAGTATTTGTTGTAGAAGGTATGTTGCTAGAAGCAGTTAAAAGTTTTTATCAAGGGTGCAAGGCATGTGTATGAGTAGGGAGAGAGGAGAGTGATTGGTTCCCGGTGAAGGTAGGACTCCGGCAGGGTGTGTGATGTCCCCATAGTTGTTTAATTTGTTTATGGATAGGGTGGTTAGCAAGGTGAATGCAAGAGTTGCAGAGAGGAGTGAGTATGTAGTCTTTTGGAGATGAGAGGGCCATGGAAGTGAGTCAGTTGTTGTTCACCGATGATGCAGCACTGGTGGTTGATTCAAGTGAGAAGCTGCAGAAGTTGGTTACTGAGTTTGGAAAAGTGTGTGAAAAGAGGAAGTTGAGAGTAAATGTGTGAGGAAGTGAAGTGTATTAGATATCTGGGAGTGGACTTAGCAGCAAATGGAACCATGGAAATTGAGGTAAGTCATGAGGTGGGAGAGGGGTCGAAGGTTCTGGGAGTGATGATGAATGTATGGAAACAGAACATCATGTCAGAGAGCAAAAATGGGTATGTTTGAAGGGATAGTAATTCCAACATTATTATATGGTTGTGAAGCATGGGCTATGGATAGGGTTGTACGGATTAGGGTGGATGTGTTGGAAATGAAATGTTTGAGACAGTATGTAGTGTGAGGTGGTTTGATTGAGTAAGTGATGAAAGGGTAAGAGAGATGTATTGTAATAGGGTGTGGTTAAAAGAGTGGAAGAGGGTGTGTTGAAACAGTTTGGACACATGAAGTGAATGAGTGAAGAAACGTTGAAAGAGGATATATGTGTCAAAGGTAAAGGGAACAAGGAAAAGCAGGAGGCCAAAATGGAGGTGGACGGATGGAGTGAGAAAGATTTTGAGCATTCTAGGTCTGAACATGCAGGAGGGTGAGAGGCATGCAAGGAATAGAGTGAATTGGAAGGATGTGGCATACTGGGGTCAATGTGCTGTCAATAGACTGAACCAGGTCACGTGAAACATCTAGGGTAAACCATGGAAAGGTCTGTAGGGCTTGGATGTATGACACGAAAATACTTTGCCCAAGATATTGAGGAATTTCTGTCTGGGGTAAGAATTTCAACCATCTGAGTGTAAGGATTCTAAGGATAGGGTAACAATTTTTGGCTGCAGCAATGCTGCAGGAACACACAAAATCAAGCTGATGGTATTTGGGATGAGTGTTCAGCCAAGGGCCTTTAAAGGGGTCAATTTCTATTTTCCGGCATTTTATATGGTCCTGCAGTGGCCAGATCTCAAGGTTGCCAGAGTGAAGAGGTACAACTTGTTTCAAATGCTGTGTCTTTGACTTTCTCTGTAATCTCTGTTTTAGCTAGCAAGCATTGGTCCCATATATTTTGTACTTTTCTAAACCATCCATCATCTGTTCCATACACTCCTCTGATTGCTTCATCTCTAACTGCTTAGTATTCTTTCCACTGCTTCACTTAATTTCATGTGTGCCTCTGTTTGTGTGACAATGGGTCTGTGTTCCCTTCTATCACTCTATATGCTTTGTTGATCTATTGCCAAAATTACTTCCCTTAAACTTACCTGCCCTCTACTTTTGTCAGTTTTTGTGTATTTGTTAGTCCTTTCCTCTACTTGAAGAGCTGTATATATTGATTCAATAGATTCTGTATGCACTTCTGTCCTTTCCTCTCTAAATGGCTGCTGGTAATCCTCCTGTGATTACCTGTTGTGTATTGTCTTCATAGATTTTATATGCCTTTCAGTCATTTTCTCTTACTGCACAGCCTCTAGTACATACAACTGGATTTTGTCTGATTTATAATGACTTCACCTTCTTTGCTCAGATTTTTTTTTTTCTCCCTTTATGATCCCAGAAATGCTTCCTCAGTTTTGAACTCTGGCTCTTGTTGTCTTACCCCTCTAATTTTGCTCCTCAACAAGTTCCCATAACATCCTCATATATTTTCTTTCTGGTGTTTTCATTCAAGGTGTGTCACCACTGAACCCACACTCTCA
Source organism: Panulirus laevicauda (assembly GCA_032273605.1). Classification (NCBI taxonomy): domain Eukaryota; kingdom Metazoa; phylum Arthropoda; class Malacostraca; order Decapoda; family Palinuridae; genus Panulirus; species Panulirus laevicauda. The sequence goes on from JAUTXX010551078.1 coordinate 4,029, forward strand.
TTTCTGCACATTTTTTCTAAACATACATTATGGCATTTTTTTCCTCTTTTTTTCGTGTTCTTGTTCCATTTAGATTATAATCTTATATGTTACTCTAGTAATCATTGTTTATGTAAATCTCCATTACTCATATCTGAATTAATACATTTGTATGCATCAAATGCAACAATCGGTAAGTAGTGCAATAACAAAGGTTGGACCAATTTTTTTCATTTTACTTACAAACATTATGTTATTGAAATATGTTGTTCTAAAGTCAAATGTGCTTTAAACTTTTGTATTAGTTACCCATATACCCTATACACCTGTATTTGCATAAATGTATGTATGATGATAATAAAATTCAAGGTAAAATGCAGAAATCATCTTTTGGAAACTGTCATATTGATATAAATTTAGCATTGTAACAAGATATATTGATATGTAGAGTTCATTTATAACAAGAGAATTTATACACAATGGCCTAGACAGGCAGACAGCTTCCAATGATGATGCTTCATACATTTGCTGGTTCATTGCCAAGAACGTATGATGGTTGTATGTTGATTATCTCTTAGAATGAGAAGAATGCATTAAGCTTTCATAATCTCATAGGTAGCAGAATAATGTACACATTTCCAAAAATAATTCATTAATCATAAAGGAACACAACCTCAATCTCAAGGGTGCGGAAATGTTTATCCACAGCAGCCCAGAGTCAGAAACTACATCCTTTTTTTAGTTTGGTGGGGTTTTTTTTGTACACATAGCAGATCATATTTCTGCACTTTGCCAAAAGTGTTCTAGTCTCTTCTTTGTTTTCATCTCTGTCCTCTCATTTGCAGATCTGGTTTTGACTGACTTGTGTTTGTACATTCCTTTAACTGAATCCTTACTAGCTATTCCTGATTAAGGGAGTACTAGAGATGTTAAATTTTCCCCCATAGAAATACTAGTAACATGATTCTAGCTTACCAGAGTAAATTATATGGGAAGCATGAGGAGGATTTATATCTTTAAATGACAAAGAGTGTTGCCTCTCAGTCACATTAGGTCTTCTTGAAAGGAGAAAAATAAATGAGAGAAGAGATATTGAATTACTGATATCAGCAACACCCCTTTATTCAGTTTAAATCAGGAAAGCTTCCACTCCCAAACCCTATACGAACTCTGAATTTGGTGCACTCATACTGAATATTTGTTGTACATTCCACTCAGTTGCCCCTACATATTTTATACCCGCCCACCCCACCCCACCCCTATACCTATACATGATAGGCTTCATGGGCTGTAGACCCTCCAAAATTTTGAAAGAAACAGGGATTACAGCCTGGATCTTTTCCAACAACCTCTGAGATGCAAGGAATGCAGATGGAGCCTGTCAATGTCTCTATATGTTTCCACAATCCTGGAGACTCCTGTTATAATTTAAGTATCATCCTGGATCATTGTTCAGATATACTCTTCACCAGTTCAGAGATACCTCATTTCTCTTTCACATAGTATTTTTTCCTTCAGATAAGGATTATCCTTTATGATGTCATTCTGTACCCAATTTTTCTTTTGTCAGTTTCTTATGGGGATAGCATTAGATCCATTCTGCTCATCCAAGAACACTGTCCTCTTATTCATATTTCTTGTCCAGGCCAGTGCTCACTGTACATAAAAATTTGGATTTGCAATGCTTGATTTTTTCTCTCTGAACCCATGCAATCTCTTATAGTGGTTAATCCACTGGCACCATCCAGTAGGATGAATTGAGGGCAGTATTGTGTTGTACATAGTTGGAATTTTGATTTCTAGCCCATGTTTCTGCCTTAAAAATCTTTTAACTCCAACTTTGCATGGTGTTATGAGCATTCTTTAAGGGAGCATATAATCTAAGACCCTTAAATGCATTTTCTTTTTCTCAGGAAATTAAGTAAACACTATTTTTCTGTCAAGCCTAATACTTTTCCTGAGCCTTTTTCTTCAAGATTTAGAGCTTTTATATAAACCTAATAGCTTTAATCTTTCCAATCTCTGTAATGTGCTACCTACTTTGATAGTTCTTGATCTGCCAGTAAAAAGCTTTAAGTGTGACCCCTGAACGGAAATGTAACGGTTACTTGAAGATTTCTTGGTCAGTAAAAAGCTTTAAGTGTGACCACTGAATGGAAATGTAACAGTTACTTGAATATTAAATGTCCTGTACCTTATGGTTATTGTGGTCACCTTTATGTACATCCTTCTAAATACTTCTCTTCAAAATAGTCAGTTGAGTACAGGATTAAGTCTAGTTTCATGTACCCTCTTCACTGGTGGATGGTTGCTTAGCCTTGTATGATGACTTCTAAAGATCACATATGCTGTCAGCTGCCGTGCACTTGTTATGATCTCAAGCATGAGACTTTTCTTGAATGGCTTCATTCAGATCTTGCAGAAACTTTAGTTTTGACTATAAATACATAGTGAAGAGTTACTTTCATTTCTGGGAGTTTTTTCCATATTCAGTAATTCACCTAGAATGTATCCAATAGTAAATGTGGTACTGTCTGCAGAAAGCCTTATCCGCCCCTCATATATTTTCAAAGGCAGTATACAGACAGGTAAGGTTTATTGTAAGTACAAGCATATACTGCTCTCATGTTGAAGTAATGTTATATCTGGTCACTAAATTTATATAACTTTGTGAGCACTGGCAACCCAACTTAGTGTGTCTCAGGCTATCTTTAGGGAAGGATCTTCTTACTCTACTCTTCCAGGCTGCCACTTCATTATTTGGACTTTCACCTCCAGACACAGTATTTCATCCACGAGTGTTTTAAGATGGTTGTGTCTTGCCTTTTTAAGGAGGAGAAAGCACAAGTTCTCACTTGGAAACAAAGAAAATTTGGGTATGCCTGAGATTTCTAGGTGCACTTAGTGCACGGAATGCACGATCATGTGGCTGCTTCCTGCAATGCCTCATCAGTGTCTTGCCTCATTTAGGAGATGAAGGCCCAGTGGAACGAAAATTGTGGACCCAGAATTCTTCAGGAACCTTGTCAATTCCATGCCCAGATGTGTACAAATGGTGATCAAGGCCAAAAGAGAGCTAACAGAGTAACATTGCCACTGAAAAACTATGGGGAAGTGGACAAGGTTTTTTTTAACATTGTAGTACACTCAATCTGCAATCTGAACTTTGATTTAGAAAAAAGAAAATGCCCAAATACAGAAAAGACAGATTTACTTATAATACACAGACTGATTTAATTTCAGTCAGTATATTTGTGTGTGCAGACTGAGTACTTACATTTTCAGAGAAAAAAGATCAACCTAAATGAAATGCAAAGTCCTTAATTCCTATTACAGATGACATAAAAGATTATGCCACTGATTAAGCATGATCAGATTTTTAAAGAAATGCAATGACAATTTTATTGAAGTTCTGTACTAGATACAAGAGACACTACCTGCAGTTTGTATGTCTTAGTACAATGGATATGAAAAACAAAAATAGATATGTTTTAATACAGGGTTGCCACACCATGTTGTTGTATAGTTAAATGTATACATGACCTTCAGATGTATGTTGCTTGAAATAACACCATACTTGTCTAATGCTACTGAGACAGGTTTGACAACTAAACATGAATGTGGTTATGACTGGATAAACCTCAATAAGTAAACAAAAGTTAAGCCGGTCATAGTTTTCTTTCATGTATATCTGCACTTAGTCCTTAAGTGTGAATTGTAAACTCTTTACAGTTCCCTCGCACATAGTAACCCAGTTGCCATGCCATATGAAATTGTTTAACGTCACTGTTGCTGCAGTTGTGGAATCACAGTTGTTACATAGTGAGATTGTATGTTTTTAGTAGTGGATGGTGTGCCCCAATTGAAAAAATGGTTTCTCTGCCTGACAAATAGTGGGGCCTTGATAGTTTTGAAACTGAATTTTATTTTGCCTAGAGGTATGTACAAGACGTGTCCCCTAATTAGGATAGATATAGATGGTATGTGGCTTTATGTATATTAGTTTTGTTTTCTTCAACATTTTTCATTGATAAACTGACTAAAACTGAAGGAGTGTGATTGCCTTCTTTAGTTGCTGGGACTAAACATATAGCTTATAAAGGAAGTCTTTGTTATACAGATAAAATATAGAAAATCTGCATTTCAAAAATCCATTAACTCCCAGAATTAGTGGTCATAGGTATTCAAAATTACCACCATCTTTGAGTATATTTCCAGCAAATAGATATCAAATGGTTTTACATAGTATTTATGAACACAAATTACAGAAAAGTAACATTGATAACTTGCAGTAAGTGTACAAAAATTTCTGGTAATGTTATGTGTGGACCATAATCTGTGGCCCAATCAGAATATACATTCATAAAATAAAAAATATCCGAAATCCATTTATTGCTTGGTCCTGAAGATTATGGATTTTCAGTATTCTTCTAGTGCTAACTTTCCCCGTGGACTGCAGTATTTGTGTTGGTATTTTCAAGACAAACGTCAAGCTTCATAATAATGAACAACCATGATACATGGTTAGTTTTTGAGTGGTTTTGATGGGGAAAGTCTAGTGCTGTTGCATAGAACTGAATGTTGAGGTGGGATTGTATTGGGAGGATCTTTGTTTTCTTGTAGAAGTGGTAAGTGTTTGGGGTTGCAAGGAAGCCAGTGATTGACCTGATTGCATTTTTTTATGTGGTTTGCAGCTTTGTTATTCTTGCTGTTAAGACGGTGGAAGGTCAGGCAGTTTAGGCATAATTTAAAGTGGTATGGATGAATTGTTTATATAGTATGCTAAGGGATTTTTTTCTTGTCCAAATCTGATACCAATTAGTGTTCTAAGGACATTTAGTTCATGTGTTGATTTTGTGTTTATGTTATTGGTGTGAGGTGTAAATGTCATGTATCATACATGATATCAAGAAAGATTGGTGTTTTGATCTGTGGGAACGACTGTCTATTCAGGGTGACTGGAGAATGTGAGCTGAATTCATGTCTATCTGGGGTTAAAAGAGTAATTTAAGACTTCTACTGAGATTTAGACATTTTGTTCAATGTGAGCCATAGCTCCATTTGTGCAATGTAGTGCTGCTGTTTGATGTTGCTATTGTGGTGTCTGGGTGTTGTGATGCAATTTTGAGGTCATCCACATATGAAAGGTCCTTTGTATTAAGGTTTGCCTGAGGTAATGGGAGGTCATGTAAGAAGAGATTGAAAAGAGTTGGAGAGAGAGCTGCTCCTTAGGGAGCACCATTGTAGGGTTTCATTGTTTTAGAGGTGAAGCCATTATGAGTGACTCTACCATGGCAACTGCCTATGATATTGCCCACCCACTTTTTGTCATTATTGTTGAGTGTGGTTTCAAGTATGTTTTGTGCGAGGTGTGTCAGGGAAGAGTTTCAGATGCTTTGCTGATGTCTTTTGCCACTAATACTCTGTGGGAGGGGGTTTGTGGTTGATTGAATCCTGTAGGATACTTTATGTGAGTGCAATGGGTTGTATGGTAGTAGGGTGCATGGGTCTGGAGCAATGCTGTTTAGAAGAGAGTGTAATGTTTTCTTTGATTCTGTTGTTGATTCGTTTCATATAGAGTTTAGATATGAAGGACTTGAGAAGGGGAAGGTGGGTGGTTTGGATGGTTTTAGGATTGGCAATATGTTTGCAAGTTAATCGATGTTAGGGATTTTATTGTTTAGCTAGGAATAGTTGAAGATTACTGTAAGTGCTTGGATTTCCAATGGGCCATGGTTTGATATGCTATCAGGGACTATAGCAAGAGAGTTTTCTAGGGTTTTGATTACATTTATTGCATCAAAGGTTGTGAAGGATGGGACATTGTTTCTGGGTGGATTTTGTGTAGGTTTCTCATGAATTTTCTGTTTAGGGGTGAGGTAGGTTTGTGGGTAATTTTTGAGTAGTGTTTCATGATTAAGTTTGTATGTCCTCTGGGAGAAGAGAGTTCATTGGAATGTTTCAGGAGTGCTTCATGGGTGGGGGCTGGGCTGGTGCAGCAAAAGTGTATTTTCCTTAATGTATGCCAGAGTTGGTTGATGTGGGTCTTGTGATTCATTGTGCTAAGGAAGGATTGCCAGTTTTCAATTTCTCTTTCAGTGATTAGGTTAATGATAGTGTTATTTTGAGTCTGGATTTGTTATCTAATTTTTGGTGTCGGTAAATGGTTGTACATGAGCTAGTTTCTTTGCTTTATGAAATGTGTAACTCATAGGGAGAATTTTTTTTTTATTAACTTATGTCGCTGTCTCCCGCGTTAGCGAGGTAGCGCAAGGAAACAGACGAAAGAATGGCCCA
>JAUTXX010551089.1:0-10303 GCA_032273605.1 Panulirus laevicauda
GGCACGTCATAAACACGAGACAAGGCACGTTATCAACACGAGACAAGGCACGTTATCAACACGAGGCCAGGCACGTTATCAACACGAGGCCAGGCACGTCATCAACACGAGGCCAGGCACGTTATCAACACGAGGCCAGGCACGTCATCAACACGAGGCCAGGCACGTCATCAACACGAGGCCAGGCACGTCATAAACACGAGACAAGGCACGTTATCAACACGAGGCCAGGCACGTTATTAACACGAGGCCAGGCACGTTATCAACACGAGGCCAGGCACGTTATTAACAGGTGTAACGCAGCATCTGTGACGCGGCTGTCACAATTCTTCTCTAGCTGCTTCAGTTATTGCTGTCGTGTTTTGATAATGTAATTGACCTGCCAATATTGTCTGGTCGTTATCCACGCCAGGGAGGCACACACGGGCCTGACAGGGGAGGAACCAGGCCACACGGGCCTGGCAGGGGAGGCACCAGACCACACGGGCCTGGCAGGGGAGGCACCAGACCACACGGACATGGCAGGGGAGGCACCAGGCCTGGCAGGGGAGGCACCATGCCTGGCAGGGGAGGCACCAGGCCACACTAGGGTCTATATAAATAACACACACACCATCATCATCGCTACACAGTATAATATTAACAACAATTCCTGGTCGTTTGTGTGGACTTCCTCGCCGTAAAAGCGTTGGTGCAATCCCAAGTTTTACGTTGGGACGGGACGGCTGAAGGTACGCTCCCAGGGTGGGAGGGAGCGAGCACTCCCATGGGTAGAAGGTACGCCCAGGGTGGGTCGGTGTGTGGAGGGAGGGAGCGAGGACTCCCATGGGCAGTGTGGTGAGGGGAAGTGAACCGTCATGGTCACAGACGGCGCTGTGAGGGAGGAGTTACCTGGACCATTGTTACTGTGGGAGGAGTTACCAGCATCATCGTTACTGTGGGGGAGCTACCAGCACCATCGTTACTGTAGGAGAAGGTACCAGCACCATCGTTACTATGGGAGGAGTTACTAGCACCATCGTTACTGTGGGGGAGTTTCCAGCACAATCGTTACTGAGGGAGGTGGCAGCAGAATCATCGAACCTGTGGGAGGAGGGGGCAGTACCCCCGTTACTGTGGGAGGGAACCGCACCATTGTTACTGTGGGAGGAGGGAACCGTACCATCGTTACTGTGGGAGGTGAGAGCAGTACCACCATTACTGTGGGAGGAGTTACCAGGACGAGGGAACCATACCATCATTACTGTGGGAGGTGGGAGCAGTACCATCATTACTGTGGGAGGAGTTACCAGGACCACTGTTACTGTGGGAGTAGTAGCAGAACCATCGTTACTGTGGGAGGAGGCAGAAGAACCATCATTACTGTGGGAGGAGGTAGTAGTACCACCGTTGTTGAGGGAGGAGGGAGCAGTACCATCTTTACTGTGGGAGGAGGTAGTAGTACCTACGCTGTTGTGGGAGGAGGGAGCAGTACCACCGTTGCTGTGGGAGGAGAAAGCAGTACCATCGTTGCTGTGGGAGAAGGGAGCAGTACCACCGTTGCGGTGGGAGAAGGGAGCAGTATCACCGTTACTGTGGGAGGAGACAGCACTACCATTGTTACTGTGGGAGAAGGGAGTATTATCATCGTTACTGTGGGAGATGGGAGCAGTACCACTGTTACTGTGGGAGGAGGCAGCAGGACAATCATTACTGTGGGAGGTGACAGCACTACCATCATTACTGTGGGAGAAGGGGGTAGAACCACCGTTGCTATCGTTACTGTGGGAGGAGGCAGCAGGACTATCATTACTGTGGGAGGAAGGATCAGTACCATCGTCACTGTGGGAGAAGGGATGGGAGGAAGCATCAACATCATCAAAGCATTTACATTCCAGGGAGCAAACATCGTGACCTTATTGTCAGTAATGATACATCAGACGTTGAAAAACGTGAAATACAACCGTGAATAATGATAATACGTCGGAATCACCAAGGAAATATGAATACAATCGCTGGGCCTTATTTCCATCTCTTTGACAGGTACAGTCTCCTAACCACGTCCAAGACAGATGCATCATCGCATTTTTAGTATATACATTCCAGACGACCTGGTACCTGGGCGTTGGTTCGTCCAGACGACTCAGTTAATGGAGAGATGACCCAGCGTAGAACTGGTACGAAGATCTTGGTATTAAAATGCCAGTCTGTCGAAGACTCTGGTTGGACCGCGTGACTGTCGGACATTGAGGGGCGAGTGAGCACGGAAAGGAGTGCGCCAAGGCTCTGGAAGCAGGAGCGGTAAACGAGTCTGGGGATCAGATTTCAACCCTCCCCTCCCGTCCGTTCCTTCCATTTAACAGTTGTAAAAGACTGGCTGCTGCTGGAGGGTGGGTGAATAGCTGGACGAGGAGGAGGAGGAGGAAGAGGAAGAGGAGGAGGAGGGGAAGAGGAGAGACACAAGCTGGATTAACTCGAGTGGGGAGGATGCCTTCCAGCTCAAGCACCCTCGGCGCCCTCCCTACACCCACGGCAATGTACCCACGTCGTCCCTACAGACCAGAGGGTGTTGTACACGAGGGAACATAGACGATTTATTCTATTTATTTACACTATGAGGAGTGTTGTACGGCCGTGCAGGCAACGACCAGTGCCTCCCGCTCAACCTACCCGAACCTAAAGTTCAGTTTAGTATCCTGGGAAGACTCAACACCTGGGCATAATCTCCTTAGCAATGCGAGGGCGTCTCGTCTTACACACACACACACACACACACACACACACACACACACACACACACACCGTCGCCTTATATCGGTGTCGGTGAGTTGCAGGTGGTAGCGCGGACGCAACGCCTCGACAATACATAAGCAGAGCCACGAATACACTCGTTCGATTTCTGCATTCAGACCTTCGAGGGGATTACGAGGGGAGACAGAGTGGCGGGCGTCTTGCTGTAAAACGCCGCGGGGTGGACAGATCGAAGAAGAATGCTCGCGAAAATTATTCAGTCGATCGAGACCTTAATATCCATCGACGGAAGTAAACAGTGACTTTTACCTGTGAATAGCGGCGAGGAGGCCAGCAGTAGGAGGGCGAAGGGCTGGGTCAACATGGAGACGAGGTCTTACGTTGACGTGGATGGAACAACGCGCGCGAGATGGTCTGCAGAACGGGGAGCGGCCGTCCACCCCTTGTGGCGGTCCGTGACACACTAGCGGGCTGCTTCCAGTTCAGTCCAGCCGCCAGCGTGCGCGCTTCCTACCCTGCCCTCCTGGCGTACGTGCGCGCGTCCGTGCTGCTACCACTCCCTTGTGCCACGATAGGAAGAAAAATATTACGCGTTTGCATATAACGACACAATGAATTGGTACCCTCCATCCTCCCATCCCCTTCGACATACATCGCTTGGCTATGTAAATATAAATGTATATATATATATCAATCGCACGGGACACGTAGGTGATTATCTCTTGCATAACATACATGCATGAGAGGCGTTGACAGTATTGGCAGGTAGGTTTAATTAAAGGTATGCCATCATCACCACGGCTCGTCCTCCTCTCCTTGAAAGGCTATTGATCTGCAAGGAGCATCGCCCAGGGATCAGTAAGGGTAATAATGCGGTTTTCCAATTATTGAGGGTACGTGAGCGACCGTGCACCCCTACCAGATGTAACGGGAGGAGAGTTATTGTCCTCATGAGTGATTTGTCGACGGAGGGTGATTGCTCCGGGTGCCGTGATGCGCTGGTGAACTGCTATTGTCCAGCAGTATAATGTGACGATGGGATGCGTCACTGAATAACACTTATACCATATTGTGATGTGTCGTTTGATTTATTCATGTGTCTCATGGCGAAATGGCCATGAACTATATCGCCCCAAATTGAGATGAACCAAACCTCAATATGTCCGTGGCCTATAACTCCTCTGTACAAGCGTACGATGTTGAACGACCACTGACCCGCTGTGTGAGGTGCTGATGACGTGTTATCCTCGCAGTATATACAAAGGGATGCAAGCAGGGACAGTTCTGTGGGTCTTTTCCAACCTGTTTGTGATAGTAGAAAAGGCTAGAAACAGAGAATGTTTTGAAAACTTTTTATCTACGGAGGCTGAAATAAAATCAGTCGTGGACTGTATGTTCCTTCTACTACTTTGAAAGTCTTACTGAAACTTTTTCCCAAGTTAATTCCAAACCGTTTTCATCTATAAAATCACCCTAACTTATCCTGTGAAGAACAGTTCGATAGTCATTAAAATCTGCTGCTCAGAAGCCTGGTAATTCTTCACAACTTGTATGGGCCAACATTATACACAATACTGAAAGCTTCCTCGGTAGCAATTCGTCAATGATCATTGGCACCAACCTCTCCCTCGACATTATGGACGAGACCCTAGTTTACAGCTAGAGCTACGTCCACTATATTCATGTCACGATTAAGATCCTGAACGTATTGCATGAGGATACCATTAAGCCAGTTAAGGCAGAGCCTTCGTCCGGGGGCTGCTGGAAGAGGGATCCTCCCCATTCGCACAGGTATGTGAAGATCTCCCATTATGTTTGCATCGTGTTCGTTACAATTTGCTGCTAATTGGACACGGGGTCTAGTCTACCCCCGTTGTCTGTGCAGGGGATAGGGCTTGGGAGCTGCAAATTAATCCCAATGCCTTTATCCTACTAAGTTCGTCTTTCATTTTCACATCGTAACCCAATAGTATCAGTTGCCACAACACACACTAACACGGGATTGAGGTACATTTGAACATCAGCAATACACTATGCTACCTGCCGTGTGTCGTCCCTCACTGCTCAGTGGAGTGGACTGTGGCTGTTCGTATTCAGCAGGAAAATCTATATTCTTAACATCTCTCCGCGATTCACTGACACCACTTATGTCATACCTTTCTTCTAATACCTTTAACGCCGACCAGTTTGTGTTGTATACAGAGCGTATTTGCATAAAACATACTGACAGATATTGAGTTGCCATGAGAAGTACTCTCAGTGGGGTAGGGACATACTGATAGATATTGAGTTGCCATGAGAAGTACTCTCAGTGGGGTAGGGATCTGTTTCAGAGGGAATACATGTCTGACCAAAACACATGAATGATCTGCCCCAAACGGCAAGAGACATATGAGTGTGACCTGTGAGTGTATGACTGTAGTAGCTTCGTATGTGTACGTTTTACGATTGCCCTGCATTTGAACGCGGCAGCTGAGAGAATGAACAGTTGCATTACTCGTTAGTTAATGATTTCCATCTCATGGTTCGCTGTGCTGGCGAGCGATCACCAGTCGTCGAGGATGTATTTCTCCTTACATCTCATCACACAGGTTTGAGAATTCATCGCGATCGAGAACTGTTCATTTCTGATGGTTGTTATGTCCAGGTCTTCCTCAAAGCGCACCGTACTCCCCCCCTGTCGCCTCTAGTGGCCTCTTACCGTCTGGTACCTTCATCGTATGTTGTCTCAGGTGATCTATATAAACTGGCTAACTCAACATACACACACACACACCTACGTACCACCAAATACCTCATCTTTACCGTGGTCAGGGTGTGTGGGGGCGACTTGTGTATCTAGCAGTGGGTGCACTCAAGTTCACACTATGGTGACCTGGCTCATCCTTCTTACACTCATCCTCCCCACACGCTGCACTACACACGTCACCATTTCTTATACTATTCCCTGGAGGACGAGTAAAATCCCCCTTCCAAGATTTCTGTCCGCCAGAAAAATGTTTTCCTAAGTCCTACCCTCCTGAGTCTTTAGGTCCAGTTTCCGTCGCCCAGAACTTGGCTATTGTTTGACGAGGAAGCGCTCTGGGCTGTGATGCCTCGTGTTTCTTCACATGTCTCTCCTTCCCAGCTGGTGCTTGTCTCGTGCAGCACCGGCAGCAGAGCTGGAGATAGACAGCTTCAGCCAACAACACTTCTCTTCCTCGCCATCATACAGCGCCCCTCCTCGCTGCTCCCTTCATCCCTTCATGGGTACGAGATGAAGACACTGCAGAACACCTCGGCGATTCCCCGTTCCTCAATTGGGTCGACTCACACGCCAGGGGTGGGCGTAGAGTAATCTTCTTGAAAAGCATGTGGTTATCAGTACCCCTGGTACGTAGGTAGGTCCCTGGTAATGTTCCAGGCTTTCCAAAGTATCTGAGAATACTGCCATATGATACGGTCAGTAGGACTACCATACAATACGGTCTGGAGCACTGCTATACAATACGGTCTGGGTGGCGCATTTACCTCACTGCCTCCTAAGTTGTGGAGGGTCTGGGATGCCGAGGGACTGCCACCGTGCGTGGTGAGGAGGCGGGTGTCTCACGGTAGCTGGAGCAGGTGGTTGCACACCTCGCCCAGCCTCAACACGCCACCCACACCCGTCCAGGGGCACTGCCGGTGTATCTAGGATCATCGTAACACAATTAGATATTACGAACATCTTGATAGAGTGAGACTTTCGTATCTCTTTAAGAAATTAATTGCGACTTGTGTCATTAGTGCAATATACGTATGTATTGTATACATCAGTACCCTTATTACTTAAGTATAGCGGTAACTGCAAGAGATGGCGTTACCGGACTCCGCCTGATTGTGTTTACGTCAACCTCGGCGAGGTTGCACTGCTGGAGTACAATCTCGTCTTAGAAGTTTCCACTCCATAGGAATCCATCCTTTCCCTGCTACTAATTGTAGCGCAGACTTGTAGCTGCACGATTCCCTTGAGAAGGGACCCTTAGGTTGTATACTACTATTACTACTACTACCACTACCATTACTACAGGTAACCTCGCTATAAACCATTAGGTTTCCTGTTTTATGTCCTTCCCATGTATTCCCATTACTACTGCTACTACTATTGCTACTACTTCTAATAATAACATTAATAATGATAATGATTTTAAGATAATGCACACAGACCCTGAACATAGGTATCGTTAAAGCTGCTAAGGTTGGTCTGTGGTGGCGGCTGCTGACCGCTGAAAGGGAGTGAACTGTACCAGACATTGGTCGTCACACACGAGAGGTGTCTTACGATTAGTTAGAAGTTAGTTAGATTACTCAGAGTTAGAAGTCCTGAAAGGCGAGTGAGTGGCGACCACATAGTTTAGGTGTGGCAGTGGGAGGAACAGAAAGGCGGGCATCCAGCAGGTGAGGGGATCATGCCAGTGAGTAGAGGTCGTATGTCGTATGGTACTAAGGAGACGCCTCGAGACCCTGTGCTTCCTCACATTGCGAACCACACCTCCTAAGGAACCACACTGACCCCCTCACACACACACACACTGACCCCCTCACACACACTACCGTAAGACTCTGTAGAAAGGAAGGAAATACGATTGAATCACGTGTATAGGTTTTTTATAACTATTTTTGAGATTCGGTTTTTAATAACACTTCAAAAAAAGGGGTCAATAACCAATTAAAGCTTCGTGCGTATGTCTTAACTACGTACGAAGATATTTCTGCCTCGAGTTGTCAAAAAAAAAGAAAATGGGGTGGTTTTACTCAAGATAATTGACATTACTTGTGTTGCTGTCTGGAACAATGCCAGCGAGCGGTTCCCTCGTCCATTTGGTAGAGAGTTTGGGCCACACTAGCATGGTCCATGCTCAACGACCCATTCATAAAAGTAATGACCGTCCAACAGGCTGTGTTGGGTTCAGGGCCCCGGGCTTGGCCAGGATGGGGTTGGGTTGGCCGGCTGTAATATAAATGGGGAAATGTTAGCCGCACTGGTTGGCCCTCATAGGCCAATTAGTCGATGTTGTGATACAAATTGCTCAGCTGACCCTGAAATCAGTGAACTGTTTTATTGACAGGTTTTGACGCTGGGGGTTTAAATTTTGTGTAAAAGTTAAATCCTCCAGGTATTTGAAAAAGGTTATACTCCCTTTTAGTGTAATTTAATTGGAACTTAGATAAAAAAAAACCGAGGTATTACAGTGGGCCTAGATCTGTGTATCAGAAATGGTGATGACTAGTGTGTGTGTGGTGTGTGGTATGTGTACCTGTGTGGTGTGTGGTGTTGGTCTGTGGTGTGGTGTGGTCTGGTATGTGGTGTGTGGTGTGGTATGTGGTGTGGTATGTGGTGTGTGGTGTGGTGTGATGTGTGTGGTATGATGTGTGTGGTGTGTTGTGGTGTGTGGTGTGGTGTGTATGGTGGTGTGTGGTGCATGGTGTGGTATGGTGTGATGTGTGTGATGTGTGTGGTGTGTGGTGTAATGTGTTGTGGTGTATGGTGTGGTGTGGTGTGATGTGTGTGGTGTGTGATGTGGATGTGTGTGGTATGGTGTGTGGTGTGGTGTGGTGCGTGATGTATGTGTGGTGTGGTGTGGTGTGGTGCGTGATGTATGTGTGGTGTGGTGTGGTGTGTGATGTGTGTAGTGTGGTTAGCTGGAGAATGTCAGTAGCACATCACACTCCGTCACAAGCAGCAGATCGAAGATTTCGTTTCTTCTTGTTCTAGTTCATTTTCCTTACAAAAATATGTTTTTAACTTGCTTTGTTGTACCCAAGATTAGCGCCTTGTCATCCCTACTATACAGCTCTCTCTCCACCGTACCAGAGGTACGCCAGAACCCTCCTCCTCCTCCTCCTCCTCCTGCAGGTGGCTGGGTTCCTTGTAGTGTCACGTCCTGAGAATTCATGTATATACGTACGCCTCTCCGTCAACATAACCTCCACTGCATCTTAGAAACTCCACAGTACACACATAGCTAAGTCTGCCTCCAAAATAAAAAAAAAGAACGAGAAGTCCATTTCAGATGACGAAAATTCTCTTTTTCTAAAGAGTTGATCCGACTATACAAAGGATTGATCCGTCCTTGTATAGGGTTTTTGCTGTCATACTTGGCAGAGTGGAGAGTACGCGGATTAACAGCCCCTTCCCCACGTCGCATTGTTGGCTCTCTTTCCCTCTTCTACAGATGTTACTTCAGTCTCTATAACTATAAACTGGTTGTTTCCATGGCAGCTCATTTAGCTAGACCACGTAATATTCGGCAAGCCACAGGCATCACAGGATTACTCTGTGGCCGACGGGAACTCAAGGCTGAGCCGTTGTGCCGTTGTGACGTCTGCTTCGCTCCTTACACCACTCAACTTTGGAACTCTTTTTGTACCTTCTCATAACTTCACTAACGACTACGATCTCCCTGTTCTCCAACGCCTTAAAAATTCTTCGATCACTTATCTTCCTCCGCACCTAACTTACTTAGATGAGGACGTGTGTGCGTGACTGGGGCCGTCGCTAACAAGAAGATAAAGTCAAGATCGACTTCGAAGCACCACGTCCACCATAACTTTATCAACTGATCATTGTAGCTCTGTGATGGTAGAAATGGTGTGGAGTGTCCCGGTGTATTGTATGGTGTTGCACACTGGGCGGGATACTGACCCACAAGAAAAATGTGGCCAGTTTAATTTCAGCTTTGGAAAACGGCAATAAGATCCTGCGATATGATCTGTTGACAGCTGTTAGACCAGACGACAGCCTCCTGTTGTGGAAATATCTACCACCATCGACAGTACGACCCTTGTACATGATGGTACGACCCTTGAACATGATGGTACGACCCTTGAACATGATGTTACGACCCTTGAACACGAAGGTGCGACCCTTGAACACGACATTACGACCCTTTAGCACGATGGTGAGACCCTTGAACACGACGGTATGACCCTTGAGTCACGTCATGCATGGAGCCTAGCCACATCATGCAAGGAGCCTAGCCACATCATGCAAGGAGCCTAGGAGCATAATAACTCAGAAACCTTGGCTCCTCCGCCGTCAGATATGCTCCGCCGCTCCTGCCGGAAGTCTTATAACGTGTGTGTGTGTGTGTGTGTGTGTGTGTGTGTGTGTGTGCATGCAAATGACAACAAAGGAGTCTCTTGCAGATCCTTGTCCCGCTGAGAGCGGCCCCTCACCCTTGTCTCGTATTCTCAGACATAAACGCCAGGGGTTCCTGTGTGTGTGTGTGTGTGTGTGTGTGTGTGTGTGTGTGTGTGCTTGCTCCAGCAGGAGCTACGAGTTCCAGTCCACTCCCTCACTCCTCCTCCTCCTCCCTTTACCTGTTGTGAGGGAGTTAGAGCATCCTCATTTCTATCATCCACCATAAAGGAGTTATACACCAGGTAGAGGCGACAGATCAGACACATTATCACCAGAAGTAATCAAAGAGCAAATAATCAACCTCATTTGCATCTATAAGATCAAAGATACTCAGAGGACCTACAGTATATGGGAAGACATGAAGGAGATACTGGCTCAGACATGCCAGCCTGTAGTGCTACATGGACAGCG
>JAUTXX010551100.1:245-10302 GCA_032273605.1 Panulirus laevicauda
GGGGGGGGTCTATTTCCTGTGGGGCGGGGTAGCAACAGGAATAGATCAAGAAAGTAGATATATACATGTGTATACATGTATGTGTCTGTGTATGTATATATACGTTGATATGTATATGTATGGGCATTTATTGTAAATATATGTGTATATGAGTGGTTGGGCCAATCTTCGTATGTTTCCTTGCGCTACCTCACTGACGCGGGAAACAGCAGTCCTGAGGACCAACTTATATGAAATAGTCCTGGTGTTACCTAAGACCTCTTCCTGAAGGCTCCTAAAGCCCAAGGCTGCACTACTTCAAGTAACATTGAAAAAGGTCTCCTCTGGAGTGAGGAGTATTTTTGACTAATTCCACTGATACATTCTTGCCAAAGATGACTTCACATGCTGTGTAACTTCTTGTAGGGTGCCCAGTGACACCTCTACATGTGTGTGTGTGCATGAGCATACAAATAATCAACTGTGTGTGCTGTAATGGGAGAAAGTTTTACAGTAGTGGAAAACATCTGTTGAACATTTTCTATCACAACTTCTTAGATATATGTATGCTGTCTGTACTAACCATGGCCTCAAACTTTCTATTTTTTTTCACTGACCAATCTCATACTATAAAAGTACTGATATTATTTAAATCTTTTGTAGTATGTTTTTCCATAATATATTCTGTCCTCTGGCTGATCTAACCCTACAACTCTCAAAGTTCTGTTTTACTGTCCACATCTTCAGTCTGTTTTAGGACCTTAACGGAGTGTGTTACTGGACACTGCCTTCTTTCGCTTACACCACAAGTGAAGAATCAGCTTTTGTGAACCTGTATCACAGTTTATGAAAGAGAATGCAGGACAGAGCACAGCCTTGGAGCCCCAAGATAGGGGTCCTGGGGTTGTATCAATAAAAATAAAAATAATAATAAATAGCAATAATAATGTGGAGCATTAGGGGAAAATCATGGAAGGGTCTGTGAGGCCTGACTGGATTGAGGGTTCTGGTTTTGGTGCATTAAGCATAACTAGAGAGCGGAGGTGAGCAAAGGAGGCCTTTCTTTGTCTGTTCCTGGGACTATCCGCTAATGCAGTGAATGACAAACACGCATGAACAATAATGATAACAGACCCAAATGAAGTGAGTTACTAATAGTGAGATAAATATCATACTTTCAGAAAACGTTTCACCATCCATAGCAACACCCAAGGAAAACATGGTGAACTTCTGTGTGAACACTGACAGAATAAATGAAAATATGATCTGTTTTTACGGTATTAACAATAATGTTAACGAGGGTCTTTGTAAAAGTTGATCAGAGCTTGTCCATTACACTACTTCATTAGCTATGACAATGAAGGTTATTTAAAGACAAACCCCGTTGCTTAACTCACTCTGAATCATAAAGTCAATGAACTTTGCGCCTCTTTTATGGCGTCCAAGTTATATTTTTCCCCCCAGCGTCGGGCGTACAAAAGTCCTTTTGTTACATGTTCAGTGCAACAAAAGTTCATGCAGAGAGTAAAGGCTTTAGGTATGATCTTTGCTTGAAACACTTAACCTCTGCTGTAGCGTCAGGCATCTGCTGACCTGGAAGGTCTCTGATAACCTCGAACTGAATTTGAGTTAGTGTGATAATGAGTATGTTGTCCAGTGTCGTCCACAATGATCACATATGGTAACTATCTCCAGTTATAATTTATATTACAGTCATGTTAAACAACAACATGTGCAGTGCAACATGTAAAGGCATACCTTAAGTACAAGGTACCCTAAGTGAAAGATAATTGTAGAGCAATAAATGAAGTACCTTTTTATCAGATTAGAATATTTGGAACATATAGACGATATCATACAAAAGCACCACCAGCCTTGGATCTTTTACAAGCTTCAAAACTTGGCAATAGCAGGATGAATAGCTAGCTAGTAACGAGCTCCATATACAAACATGGAACTCATAGAAAATGGTGAACGGAATACACATTCTGATCTGATTTCAGCCTCTTGTTGTTTTAAGAAGGATGTATATAAGTACCTCAACTGGAGAAATAAATCTTTTCTTTTCTTTCATACTATTCGCCATTTCCCGCGATAGCGAGGTAGCGTTAAGAACAGAGGACTGGGCCTTTGAGGGAATATCCTCACCTGGCCCCCTTCTCTGTTCCCTGTTTTGGAAAATTAAAAAAAAGACGAGAGGGGAGGATTTCCAGCCCCCTGCTCCCTTCCCTTTTAGTCGCCTTCTACGACACACAGGGAATACATGGGAAGCACTATGTGCTATCCCTTCCTCAGATAAAAGTAATGATTAAATAAGAAGTTCATGGATAAGGATTTACTATATCAAAACCAGGGAAAGCCTTAGCAGCTAATGGCAAGTGAAATGGGTATCAGCACTTTATGTTATGTTGTGTTTAGATCTTAATCTAAATTCTAGAAGAGTTTGAAGGCAAATAACATTTTCATATCAATTATGTCTCCCTCCACTACAAGAGCATACTTTTGCTGATTCTTATCATCCTTATTTCTATTTTCATCTTTTTGCTAACCATCAATAAAATATTGGCATCCATTCCTTCAGTTTCAGTTCCTTGGCTCAGTATGCAATGAAAACTTTTACATTTTTTCATTTGGCTGTTTTAAAGGATTCTAAGAGGTAAAGGTCAAACAAACACATTTATCAAAAACCTATTACTAAGCAACATCACCAGTATCATTTAGACACTCATTTCATCTCTCTACACACCATCACTTTTTCTAAGTAGTGTGAGCAAATGTTTATAACCGGTATTTCGTCTTCCCCCCCACGTTGTTTTTGCCATTTCTTAATTTCCTTTCAACAATGAACAACATAGAGCTATTCCTTCAGTTTGTGCACAATGAATTGAAACTTGGTAAGAGTGTAACTTGGTTCAATATATTTAGACCCCCTTTTCCATTTTCATTTCATATGGGTATCTTAAAAGCTTTCATATTGTTAAATGTCTAATAGGCTAAAAATGCATATTTTGGGCCATTAGATACAGATACCTTTCCACAAGCCCCATACAATGAACAAGGTAAACTTTACGTCTGAGTGATTTCAAGTATTTTATGGGGCTGTCATTAAAATGACTTTTTTGCAGAGGTTAATGCTTTGCCATATTTCAAAAAAGTGTTAATGAAATCTAATATAAATCTTCCCAAAACCTTTTATGATACCGATGACAAATTTGGGAGAAGACAATCTTTAGCTTTATTTAGATGTAAATTTGATTTTTTTTGCAATTTTTTTCCTATAAATTTGCCATTTCCCACATTAGCAAGGTAGTGCCAAGAAGACATGATGAAATGGTCTTATTCACTCACATCCACTCACTAGCAATCCTGTATAATGCAACGAAACCAGAGTCCCCTATGCACAACTGGGCCCCAACCATTTTATTTCCACCAATGTTCCTTTAATCCTTATGAGTCTCAACACAATCGTGTATGTTACAATAAATAAAAATTTTCTACTACTAATCCCATTTTACTTCAATCGGTGTTGATGAACCTTACTCAGTACCTGGTATCCTTTAATCTTGACAAGTTTTACCACAATTGTATCAAGAGTGTAATCCTTTACAAAATTTGTTCTTTCTAGTCATCAAATATTCATCCAAAATAAGAAATTTCAAGCAAGGTAAAAACTTCTGCTGAGTACAGTTAAAGGATATGGGCTATAAGGTCAACATCACAAAATGTATGGAAGATCAACTTACAATGTCAGTACCATAGACAGCTGAGGTCATTTTAAGCTCCCAGTAATGGTGAAAACCAGAGAAAAGAGGTTCACTTCCTCGAATGGCTGCAGTTCCTGAACTGTACTCCGGATTGAAGATAATCTGTCGGTCTTCAGAGCTAAGGAGAATACTGCCTGCTTGACCGCCTTGTTCACGTGTACTCCACACCCATGCAAATTCTGGAAAATAAGTTTTGAAAATTGATACTTTTTCTCCCTGGAGCAGTGTTCCTTGAGTTTTGAAAGAATCTCTAAGATCCCAAGGGCTAGAACCTCTAACCCCAGCTTTCTGGCAAGGTTAATACCTTTAACCTCTAACTTACCACAAACAGTTAACCTAATGGGTACCTTGTAGCACATTACTATAAAAATCTTCTTCCACCCTTATCCACTACAGTGATCCTCTGTCTTGAAGGTGGCAATCCAACTGTCCCATCATCAAGTTAACCAAAATATCAAAGACAAATACAATTATAAAGTTTACTGTAATAAGAAAAATGTTCTAGCAGTGAAGGTTGTATTCATGTGAAGATAAGGATGAAGATAATGACTGAAACCAGATCCTCAATATCTCAAGAGAAGTACCATTTAACAAAAGTGTTTGCAGGATGTCAAAGACCTATTTTGTTAACTCCTCTAAGGTAATGTTCCTCAGAAATGCCAGAATGGATGCCACCCTCCCGGCATTATGAGCTCTAACACACAAGCCAGGGTGAGCCAGCAAAAGTTTCGTAATCCTGTATGAATAAGGTGGTGCTCCCTCAATAATTTCTGGTGATCTCCATAAATTCTCTCAGGTACTGAATGGGAATAAAATAAAATGTTCTCAAGTAGTTATCTAAAAAGCAATCAAAAGTGGGGTATTTCATAACTTAATGGTTTCATTTTTTGCCAAAATCTTAGCTATCAAACTATCAAATCCCATATCATCAATGAAAATGAGTTGATTCTTGTATCTGGACATTTCTATGTATCTCACCAACAGCTCCACAAACAGATTATCATAACAAAAAAATTTCTTATGAATACTGTTGAGGGGTTAACTCACTAAAAAACTCCTCTTCCAATTACCCCTTAGGTTCAGAACATGAGGGCAGCAAGTCACCTTGTGAAAAATTACCTGAAAAACCTAAGAAGCTAATCTTAAGTACGTCCAGACAAATTAACCCCAAAGTCATCAGTGTACCAAAAAGGAACTCTTGTAGAAGGTAACAGTATCACTACCACTGTTCTATCTCTAAAATGCTAAAAAAAAATCTAAACAGTTTCTAAAATCTTAGAATCTGAAGCTTCAAGGAATAAATGAAAAGGTTCAAAACTGATAGGTCCTGTCTTAGAATAAAAATAAAAACTTCCTGAACATCAAACATTACACATTCACCTAAATTCATACTGTGACAGTGTTTGAGAAATTCCACACATTTAAGTTCCAAATATTAGCACTTCTATGTCAGGATCTGGCCCCAAGATGAAGTGGTCTAGGAAGACTATATTATCAGCTAAGGAAAATCATACCTGCTGAAGAAGTTCCTGGCACCAAAAAAGTCTTCCACATTTGGGGTTAAAAGTCATAAAACCTCAAAAACCAAAAGCTTGGAAAACTTACTCCAAAAGATTTACTGCAGTGAGGGAGAGGTAAATTGGGTTTCAACAGGTCTAATCCATGATCAGTGTCCATTGCTACTGCCCCTTGTTGAACATCAGTGAGAACTGCTATTCCCCCTTGTCAAACATCAGAACAACTGCCACTGCCCTTTGTTGAACATTGTGGACAACTGCTATTACCCCTTCTTGAACACTGGAAAGAAGGGTACTGCCCCTTTTCAAAATTGGAGAGACATAAGTAGGTAACAGGGCAAACGCCATGAGGTCTTTAAACCCAGCATGGTCTACTAGTACCACAAAGCCTTATTGAACTTTTCAGCAGGTTCTGCTGATGGAAACCCTGTTAAGTCATAAGTACACTCTGTCCATACTTTTCTCCAACACTATTCATAGCAGTAACTTTCACCTCACTCCACACTACACAACTGTAGGATATGACAGACAACAAGGACAAGGAGTTGAAACTATAACACTCGTCCACAAAACCACACCTTCTCCAACAACATTGACAAAACAAAACAGCTGACAAACAACAAAAACACCCTGGAAATAAAATCCATAAAATAAAGCTTCCCTGCATGGGGGTGGCAATGCTGTTTCCTGTGGGTTGGAATGGCGCCAGGAATGGATGAAGGTAAGGAAGTATGAATATGTACACGTATACATATGTATATGGTTGTGCATGTGTATGTATATGTGTATATGTTGATATGTATCCATATATGTGTATGTGCATTTATGTACATATATGTGTTTATGAGTGGATGGGTCAATCTTCGTCTGTTTCCTGACACTACCTCACTGATGTGGGAATTGGCACATATATATATATATATATATATATATAAACGCACATACACGTACAAATACATACACATAAACAGACATATACATATAAACAAACGTACATATTCATACTTGCCTTCATCCATTCCCGGCACCACCCCGCCCTAAAGGCAACAGCATCATTACCCCCTGCATCAGCAAGGTAGCACCAGGAAAACAGACAAAGAAAAGACCAAATTCATTCTCACTCAGTCTCTAGCCGTCATGTGCAATGCACTAAAACCACAGCTCCCTATCCACATCCGGGCCTCACAGACCTTTCCATGGTTTACCCAAGACAATATACATGTCCTTGTTCAGTCCACTGACAGCACATTGACCCTGGGATACCAGATCGTTCAAATTCACTCTATTCCGTGCATGCTTTTTACCCT
Source organism: Panulirus laevicauda (assembly GCA_032273605.1). Classification (NCBI taxonomy): domain Eukaryota; kingdom Metazoa; phylum Arthropoda; class Malacostraca; order Decapoda; family Palinuridae; genus Panulirus; species Panulirus laevicauda. Next base: position 6,813 of record JAUTXX010551100.1, read on the forward strand.
CCTGCGTGTTCAGGCTCCGATTGCTTAAAACCTTTCTCACTCCATCCTTCCACTTCCAATTTGGTCTACCTGCTCTCCTTGCTCCCTCCATTTCTGACACATATATCTTCTTTGTCAACCTTTCCTCACTCATTCTCTCCATATGTCCAAACCATTTCAATAGACCCTCTTCTGCTCTCTTCACCACACTTGTTTTATTACCACACATCTCTCTTATCCTTTCATTACTTACTCGATCAAAGCACCTCACACCACATTTTGTCCTCAAACATTTCATTTCCAACATATACACCCTTCTTTGCACAACCCTATCAATAGCTCATGCCTCACAACCATATAATATTGTTGGAACTACTATTTGAGAAAAACAGTGGAAGAATGTGTGGAATGGTGTATACCAGAGAGACATGTAAGGGCAGGGATAAGTGGAGACTTTTGCCATAGCCTTCCTGTGATGGGAGTTCCCTGAGGGAACAGGTATCAAAGATACAGATGGACTACTATTCCTTCAAACGTACTAATTTTTGACCTCCCAGATAACGTACTCTTTTTCCAAACAATCTTCAACGCTCCCAGAATCTTCAACCTATACCCCAAACTATGACTCACTTCCACTTCCATGGTTACACTTGCTGCCATGTCCAACCCCAGATATCTAAAACACTTCACTTCTACCAATTTTTTTCCATTCAAACTTACACCTCAACTAACTTGTCCCTCAACCCTGCTAAACCTAACAACCATGCTTTTATTCACATTCACTTTCAACTTTCTCCTTTCACAAACTCCTTTAAACTCAGTCACCAACTTCTGCAGTTTCTCACTCAAATCAGCTCCCAGTGCTATATCATCAGCAAACAACAACTGACTCACTTTCCTGGTCCTTTCATTCCCATAAACAGCATACTTGCCACTCTCCAAGAGTCTTTCATTTACCTACCTCATCATCCCATTCATAAATAAATATACATTTCTAAAGTGATCAAAATAACAAAAACAAAAACATATCCCAGGTGAAAAAAATAGGGTATGTTAAAACAATAACAATATGATGTGAGCTCCTGAAGTGTTTGCAAACCCCTCTTGAAGGTGGTGCTAACACAAAATGGAAAAAAAGTTTCATAATTTTACTGTGCACAGTAAAATAAAAATATAATCCACGCGTGACTAGTCTCCCCAAACAAATTACAGGAAGCAGCAGCCAGACATACGCAGCAAGTACAGGTAAAAAAAAAAAAGAACACATGCATACAGCTCATATATTCAATGGCCCAAATAATAACTGTATATCAAAGAGAAGGAAGTAACACTGCAGCAGATGGACAGAGATGGTTATAGCAAGGTGATAGCAGAAATATTCATAGAGGACTTTTGATTCCATTCTGGCAATGAGAAATAAACAAACAAAGTCTAACCTTTTTCTTCTTCTCCACAGCTGCATTCAATAGGCTCTTGGTCTGTATGCTTGCAGAAAGCATTACTCTGAGGCCCAACAAATGCCCCATGAGGACCAATTACATCTCTCAACATCCGTCCTGCCATCCTCCTCCTCGACCCTGGAAAAAAGTTGTAATAAACTCCCATCAAATCTCCGTGATTTCTCTTATACATGTTGCTTGAAGATATAATCAGGTTGTGAATGTACTATTTTGATGGTGTTAGATTCATTTAATGCAAATAAACTTAGAACTTGCTTTCATTTTTTGAGGGGGCTTTTTACATAAACTCCACTCAATGTAGAAGGCACTGGAGTAATCTAGATAGAAAGATCGGTGAAACAGCAAACAGCATCACTAGCACATAGTATCAGAGATAACAATAATGAAAACCATGAAATTATGAATGATAACACTTTATGAAAGTTTGGAAAGCTATATGTCAGGATGGGAAGTTCAAAAGCTGGGGCCCCATTAATGCAGAACCTTTTTCCTGTACTATGCAAACATGTAATTGCAAAATCCCACTCTAATATGTCATTAATGCTCCTCTTGGAGGCTGTGGTAATACTAGACCACTATTCGCAATGGAAAAGATACCACAGGATTTTTTTAACAGGATTACATTTCCTTCCCTTCCTAAACAACCATCCCCAGCCCTAGCTTACCTGACCCACACCCTACTCTAACCTTGCATATCACAGCACACCCACAGTCCCTTAATCTACCATCTTTCACCTTTTCCCATCTCCTTTAACCCATTCCTATCCTAGCATATCATCATCTACCCCCTTTTGTTCCCTCTCCTTCACTTCCCTTCCTTCCATTGCCTCCTTCTCCTCTGCCCTCCTCTACTCTTCTTCCTTTCATTTATTACTTACTCTTTTTAGCTTCTACAACTGCTCCTGCTACTTCCACTGTCAGGAAATACATCACCACAACTATCACATTTACTACCACCACAATTACCAGTGAATCCACCACCACTACATCCATTACTATCACCACCACCACCATCACATCCACCAACACATTTACAGCTACATCCATTACCTCCATTTTTACCTCCCCATCCTCCATGAATTTATAGCTACATCCATTACCTCCATTCTTACCTCCTCATCCTCCATGAGTGTAGGGAAGTGCAAGAAAGAAAAGCTGGAAGTGCCTTGAGGGCCTTGTTGATTGGGTAGATGTTTAAAGAAATGTAACCGAGATGGTGAAAACAACAAATGTGCAAAAATATGGGAGTTTTAGGTAAGGCAGAAGATATGTAGCTAACAGTTTCTCTGAAAATATGGAAACAGAGAAGCATAGAGCAAAAAAGCAAAAATTGACACATTATTTATGGACCTACACAAGGCATAAGACAAAGTGAACTGGTATGCATTGTGGGAACTGCTGAAAATACTTGGTGTAAAAGTAAGGTTTCTGGAAGGATGATGATGGTAAATGCTAGTAAGGCTGAGATCATTTTTGTAAGGAGGGAAAGAAACTGAATTAACTGGTGAACTAAGTACAAGGTTAGGATGGCTTTGAACTCCTGGAATGTGTCAAATCACTGAAGTACTTGAGTTCAACGCAGTGCAACTGTGGCAAAACAGGAGGAGAAATAAAAGCAAGCATTCTGCACGGAAGGAAGTTCACATTATCACCGAGGAAAATTATGAGGCAAAAAAAAAAAAAAGACAAAAGCATAGTTCTACCAACCCTAGCCCAAGAGAATGAAAGAAGGACATGGAACAAAGCAAACAGTTCTATGATTCAAGCTGCTGAAATGAGCTACCTGAGTGGGTGCTTGCTTTTACTCAGAAAATATAGAGTCAGAAAAAGGAAAAGACATGGGATGTGTTGTTACAGCATGGTTTAAGGGAAATGCCATGAAGTGGTTTAGTCATATGGAAAGAATAAATTCAAGCTGCTGAAATGAGCTACTTGAGTGGGTACTTGCTTTTACATAGAAAATATGGGATGTCAGAAAAAGGAAAAGACAAAGGATATGTTGGTACAGTATGGTTAAAGGGAAAGAATAATGATGACAGGTCAGCAAAGAA
>JAUTXX010551174.1:0-19551 GCA_032273605.1 Panulirus laevicauda
ATTTAACTTAACGACAGATGTATTGCAGATGAAAGTGAAAAAGAAAAAAATCGCCAGGTCTAAGCCTGGAACGGTCTCATTTTTCTGGTGTGCTCTTACTGGCACAGGTCAGGTTTGTAATTGTTAGTGTGTAGGGGCAATTATGTGGAAGTGGGTGTTTTGCGTGATATTGGCGTGTAATGCTTCCTTAAATTAAGACCAGTTTCCATCTTTTTGCTGGGTGCGCTGTGATGCAGCAGCATTAATAATCAACAAACCACCATGTGGCGTTCTTTGAAGAACGTTTGGTGTTGCTTTGTTGAAGGGCGCTTTAATGCTCTTATTAACGTAGCGTGACGAAGCGTTTGCAGCCCGTGAACTTAGCGGTCAGGCGGAGGACTTCGCACGTTGGAGGGAAGTAAGGTCGTCGCTCCGGTGATAGCCATGTTTTAAGCGAATTCCTCGCAAGAAAAACAGCGTTAACACCTCAGTTACAAGTCATTGTTATCAACCACCGTGTAGTCGTAATGATTCTTTTTTTTTTCTCCTCAAGAGATAACTACCTGCGGCCATACCGGTTTTGTGCGGCACTCAGAAAAGAATAATGCTCACTGAATAAGGGGCCCCCGTAGCATACTCTACATTACGGCCCCAACAGGTCATTTGCCCCAAGTCTAAATGGGGCTTTGTTATACCAGTAAATATTGCTTCAAGATAAAAGGAAGACGAACCTGGTCATCAAACCCTGAAGCACGACGGTACATCCTTTGGGTATGCTGACCTAGCCAAACTGACTATGAAGGGGCTAGGCCATCATATTCAAGGGTCGTACTGTCGTGCATCAGAGGAACAGGTGGGTGGGGAGCGTTGCGGGTGACCGGACCGTCCGCCACCATGACTCGTCTATACTCTGGGGACGTCGTACTCTCAGTCTCCGTTACCATCGACCCATCATGGCTTCCACGCGCCCACTCTCCCGCGGCCTTATTCAACGAATCCATGGTGAAAATGCTAATACAGCAACTCGAAAAGTGATAATATTAAGTGTGTGTGTGTGTGTGTGTGTGTGTGTAAAGATTCGCCGCCAAGACTAAACATGACATGGGTTCTTGTCAATGTCTGAAGGTGGATGTGTGTGCTTTGTAAGATATGAATAATAGCGGTAATTATTGTCTTTATTTTATGAATCATATATTATTACATCCATATATGATGGGATGGTAAAATTTTAACTCTTATCTCAATCTCAGTATACAGACACCAGAAGTCACCTTAAGTCTCGGAGATATTAATACAAGCAAACCCGACTATTAGCTACCAAGTGGGAAGACATTAAAAAGAAATCTTTTTTTTCGAAGCTGACGTCGGGGTAGCGGGGTTTTCGCGCAGGAATGTATGGAATCACCGAGCGTATTATCCCCCACCTATCGTCAATATTTGATGACTATTATTATGTCGTAAATGAAGAAATAAAGGGTAAAGAGACCAATACACAATATTGCTTGGTAGATAGAGGGAAATGATAGGTGTAATGAGATCCAGACAATATCACAGCCAGAGGACTCTTAGTAACTAGTCTTCACCGCAGGCCAAAATTTATTTTTTGTCTGCATAGTTAACGGAGAAATTAATGATCTAGATCGACAAATCTAGTGGATGATTGTAACATTCCACAGATACATTGAAATCACGCGATATTTTACTGGGAATTTCTGTAACGTTTGATGAAAACATATTTTATGGTATATAATAGAATTCTAAGGACAGTGGTTTCTATGAAAGTATAATTATACAAGGATGATAATCCCGGACCAGTACAGTGACACTGATTGATTTTTTAAATTCGAATGAAATGTTGTTGATTAGGTGTAGTACATGTTCTCACTCACAGTTACCCAGAATTCCTAGGAATCCATATATTTGTTTGTTGTTTTGGAAATTAAACCTTTAAGCATGATGGGTATGATGGTATGGTAAATAGATCTGGTCTTTAAGGATTGGATCATGTGTCTCGCCATTATACCCATACATAGATCGTACTGTTGTTTTTGTGTTCATAGGACAAGATTTGCGATCAGTGGTCACACCATCGTGCTCAAAGGGCCTACCGTTCCGCTCAACGTGTCTCTTAGCATCCAGCACTTGCTTCTTAACGCTGGTGACATCTACGACGAGACTGGACAAAAGTAAATAGTTTGTCATTCGTTTCAACATATTTTGAATTTTACTTTGTCATGTACATATAGGGCCGTACACCGAGACGTGCTGGGTGATGGTGGTTGTACCACATCGTGACTCCACATGTATTCATTATTAGATTTCCTTGTAACCACATTCTTGCCAGACGTATGCCATGTATTGGGAAGTAGCCAAAATGCCCTGGATGAAATTACACAACATCGTTGATCACATTTATCGTCTTTGGTTGACAAACTTGGGTGCGTGGCTGATGCAATTAGGTGAGCATCATTCACAAATGGTTGCTCAACAAAATGTATCACTTCGTATTTTCCCGTCTGAGCGAATTTGAAATTATTGGACTCGAGTAGCGGATAGCCGGAGACCGCAGATACGGGGTCATCACTGTAACTGTTTATTGGCCAAGAGGAACCAGTACGTACGTACACTCGTGCTCAAACAAGCGACGTAGACACATGCCCAACTGGCAGCAAGAAATAACCTTCATTTTATTATTATTATTTTCGATTAGCCATATTGGTATGATTCCCTAAACCCAAAAGTATTTAATTCTTACCTCATTGTTTTACATATTTCCAGGAGTTGGTGACGCCTTCTGGTGATGAAGACAGGTCCGCCGATATGAGGCACAGGTATGTACAGTCGAGGATGTTGCCCAGTTCTGTCTAGTTTGAAGAGATAGGGCCGAGTGTGATTGAAGTGTTCCTTGGATAACAGACCTGCCTTTACCCTAGGACAGAGATGTATGTCTAGGACTTAAATCCAAAGTATAACAAGTGTTTTTACGTGGATGGAAACGTTTTCTTGCATGTGTGTGTACATGAGAGGCCAAGACAAAGGAATACGGGCGCACAGTCAGGATGGAGCGGTGGGTTACACAGGGTGTGCACTGGTAGTGTGAAGCACAAGTGTAGACCACCCTGGAGGAAGCGTCGTGCTTTCCGTGGTACACGGCCACCGTCGCTAGATACACTCCTCGCCGCGCCACACCGACTCTACGAATGATCCAAGTTAGCGGGATTGCTTATTTCTAACGCGCGCGCACACACACACACACACACTTTTCACGGGATGCACAGAGCCCACCCGCACACTCTCGTACAGCCTCTCGTGATGCTTCATCATATCCAAAACAAACCGATGTAGCACTCGATTTCACTGTTCCAAATATGACGCGTGAGAAGTTCTTCGCTCTAGCTGTCATCCAGCGCTCAACTGGTGACGCTTGTCTGGGTTGGGTTTAGTGGGTGGTCTCGAGAGTCTGTTGAGCTAGTCCTCTTGTTCAGGAGTCTGGAAAAATTATTTTGACAAAAGAGGCCCAGATGCACCTTTAAGTAGATACTTGTATATTATCTGCCTATAAACGTGAGTTATACAAATTGCAGTTAAACATTGTATATGAGTTTGCCATGATTTTCTCGCGTTTGCAGATACATTTCATAGCCCATGTTAGAGAAGAAAATATGAAAAAGTGCTCACTTTGTAGACTTCCAGATGTTAACCTGTTGGTTGGTATGTCAGTGAGACAGCCTATCACTGTATCGAACTCGAACTCATCAAGGTGTAAAAGAATAACCTGGGATGCGAAAATTTCTAGTTTGCTGTTACTTATTTATTGGTGTCAAATGAAAGGGGCTTTGCTAAGCGTTTAGTACATTGATCCTCAAATGAGAGATCATGAAATATGACTGAAATATGATTGCCAAAAGATAGGATGAGAAAAGATAACCTCAGTAGTGGAAAATGCAAGTTAAGCCAGTTTGTACGGTTTATCACTGACAGTGCTAATGAGAGGGTTGGTCTTTTTTGGAGAGATTTTTAGGCAGAACAACAGATCAGAAACCATTGTTACTATACCTTTCTTAAGTTAATACTCCCTAATCAGTTATGTGCTCCTCCTACTTTGAGGTTCCTCTGAACATTTCTTACCCTCTTGCAGACTGTCCTCACACTTCTGAACATTTCTGTTCATTAATGTTGAGAACAGGGATCAGCGCAATTCTCTCTCAGCAAACTCATCATCTTCAGAATAGCTGGTCTCTGTAGCTTTACATCAATATGTGGAACATGGATAATGGTCCGAGTTAGTCATGAGATTGACATCATTGTTTTGGCCCAGATTTGAGCTTTGTAATTAGAAGCAGTGACGGTAGCTCACTGAGTTTCTCATGGAATATATTTTGTTAAGATTCCCATAACGAGACGCACAAGCTATAGTTGGAGCAAGACCAGCTGTTTGCTTGTAATATTCTTGATCACTGACTTAGGTATATTCAGTGCAAGTGCAGTGTGTGTGCCATCATTATTTCACACCATTTCCTCTTTTCAGGACTCTTGAGACACGATCTTTCATAACACCTTTGGGTTAGATTACATTTCCCCCTAAAAATGGAACTTAAATCATTATTGTCAAGTAAAACACATGTCTTGCACCACAGCACAATGGATAGATTTTTCATTTTCATCTCTGTTGTATCCATAGTACCTGGCATACCTCCATCAATGCACTTCCTAATCATTCCATATCATTTCTTAGGAATCATTTGGCATTTATATATGATGTATTTAGGAGAAACAAAAATGACTGACATATCTCTATCCTTTAATGTTTGGGGCACTCTCATATACTTCTATCTTTTTAAGTATTTTGCATTATGCAAGGTATTAATTCTCTCCACCTCTTAGTTCTTTATATTTGTCTTGAATACTTCACCTGTCTAGTTCTCCCACAGTTTCCCTTCATTAGAATGCAACCTTCTTTAGCCTCTCCCCTTTTTCATAGTGTCTTTTAATATATGGTTAAATTATGTTGCATTTTTGTCATCACCTAATGCCATGCTGTCTGACTTATTCATGAACATAACTTTCACCTGTTAATGCTTTAAAATTCCTCTGAACTCTTTTATCAATGCTAACCTCCTGTATTACATCCTTTTATCATTTTGTACATTCTTAAACTTTTCCAGTTGTGGGCTTTATAGCTTCTCTGATCACAATGATCCTAGTTTTGGCATTCAGCTGTTTTCTCAGCAAGTACTGAATTCTACTTTACACTCAAGCACAAGTATTGCCTTTCCTTTCTCTTTGTCTCTCTTTGTATGTGCACTGGTGTATGTAATTACCTTTAAATTTCTATTTGTACAATGTGGGGATAAAGTTCAGTACTCGTAGGACCCCACCTCTTGAACTTCCTTTACCTGGACATGATTTTACCATTAAGCAAGACTTTGTAGCAGATAGTGCTCACTGCAGGAAAATGGAGGGCTTAAGTGGAAGAAACAAAGAAAAGGGGAAACTGAGGAGTTAGAAGGTTGGAGTTGTCACACATTATTGCTGGTATCCTGTTCCTTTATAACCTGTCAATGGGAAAATAATTACAGAAATATATCCTACCTAGTAGCTCTCATTGCTCTGTTTCATTTCAATCTGATGGGTTATATTAATCAGTTGTGTAAATTGACATTAAAGTGCAAGTCCTCTTATCCAATAGCTATATCATTGCCTCAACGGGCCACATCACCCTGGGGGCTTTTGGCCAAATAATTCACATTATTTTAAGTCTTTCCTCTATGTAGGTCATTTTTCATATGGTATTATCATACATTTTGTGCCATTAAATTTCCTGTAATTATACTGCTAAGCATAACTCAATGCGCAGTAATAATAATGATTCTTCTAAGTTTTTTTTTATCACAAACTCTGTCCTCAGTTCCACAGAGTGGATTGTGTACATGCAGCTACATAGATTACTCTTTTGTTTGTTCTATCCCTCTATGTGTCGAAACATTAGCTGTGGGCATTCAGTAAAGGTAGTAGGTCGGAACGTTAAGTAGACACATTAGGTAATATTAGATAGTGGTAACATTAGATAGGAATCTCTGAAAACACTTTGCTAGAGTTGCCTGTTAATGGTGAAGCACAAAAAGCAAAGAACTGGTACTGGATTTCATCAGTAATGGGGACTCTTTTGCCTTGGCCATCCTCTTGTAGAACTTCTCAAAGGGAACAGGCATCAGAGATATAAATATTACTGTCATACATCCTTTTCAAAACCTTATGAGAATAATGCATGGTAAGAACCTTATATTAAAATGTTATTGCTCACAATTATGTAGCAATTTTCCCTGAAGGAACTGTATTCATTATCATTTTTCTATTTTTAAAGTCCATCTCTGATGCTTGGTCCCTTCTTGAACTACTTCAAAGGGGTGACCATAGCAAAAAGTTGAAACAAGGCTGGAAATTATAAGACGTGAAATATGACAGACTAAGGTCCCAGTTTAGATTATAGGTTATTGATTACACACTTCTTTAATTATACCTATTACAACAATCAAAACTCATTCTTTGGGATTTGAAAAAGAAAATACTTTCCAGAAAATTATATGCAAGATATGTGCTGTAGGTTTAAACATAGTAACAGGGATCCTTTTTTGTAGCCATCTAAATTATAGCATCTTAAGTGACTTGTGAGACAGCTCAACACAATTTCTGTAAAATATTTTTTCAAAGTATACTGCTTATCCAGAGCTAAAATTAATTTGCTAACTGAGAAAATTTGCCTACCTCTGCATTTCCAAATTCTGAGGTATGTATGAAAACTACAGAGTGGTTTTCTGCTTATTAGTATAAAGAAATACATTTTGGATTATAAGATGATTTCCATTTCTTTATGCTTCATCAGGATAAAAAATAGTCAAGTACCAAGTTTACATATCTGAAGATATCCAATAGGTAGATGACTGGAGCACTAGGTTGCTACAGCCCAGCTCGGACCCTGAAATAAGAGAAGACAAAGCTTACTGCTGACAGTCTTTTACAATTATTAATACTTGTAAATTATTATTGCTTACAGGACAAAGGCTGATGTAACATATTTTGTGTAATACAGTTCTTACTATTATCATTAGAATAGACAACTAAGGTAGGAAAGTGTGATCTGCTAAGGCACATGACTTATTCATTTACTCAGCCCAACTGAGCCTCAATATAAACACAACAAATATACCATATACTCTAGTACCCCAAAAATAAACATACAGAAAGAGAAAAACAAAATTCTCATTACTGAAACAAACTTTACTGTCAAGTAGTTGATAGTGTGTTAGAACCATGAAAGTTAAAGTATTCAAAATTGTTGAAGTACTTGATCAATGAATGCTGGATTTCCAACAAAGCCAAAGAATTTAACCTTTTAATACTTCAGGATTATGGAAACTTTGGTAATGATTCTTTTTTTTGTGTGTGTGTGTGTGTGTGCTTGTATTATAGTCACATAAACATGCGTGATAATTAATTCCCTTAATCTACTTCACTAGATCATTAAATTTGCCATCACCTAAAAACATACCCACCTCACTGTATCTTGCCTGTGCCTTTTTCTCCACATTCATGGAAAGCATTTGTGTACGAAAACTGAGGGTCTTAGTTTTTTCAATGAGCTGCTGATATGGAGATACAGCTTGCGTTCCCATCACAACATGACCTTGCTGAGAATCTATCTTAGCATCCAATTTGGCCTGTCGAATCAGATTAACAATCCACCTCTCAGCATCTTTAGGTGTCATGTCCAGCTTCTCTGCCAGCATGCTGTGAAATAATGGAATCCATGTAAATACTGATTTCAAGGTTTGGTCATTAGTTTTTTCCTCATTCAAAAAGGACATTTTCAGGATGAAATACTGTCATAACTAGGAACTTTTAATTAACTTTTTACAATGGTAAATGAACAAATAGTTTGAAGAATTCAAACAGTCAAAGGCAGTGATCTTAATTCTGCTCCTCTTCTTTATCTACTTCCATCATATATATCAATTCCACGCTATATATGAGGGGAAGAGAACTGTCTCTAACTTGATTAACGGATATGTACTTATCAATGATTATTCCTTTAGTCATTCACTCTCTACAGTCTGTCTTTAGCTGTAAAAGCCTTAATATTGATTCTAGCCTCAATTTAATGTTTACAGTGTCCAAACATTTTTTAACTGATGGAGAGAAGTACTAACCTACATTTAAGAAAAAGTAGATCTTACAAGCTAACAAACTAGCTGTAAAAAAAAAAAGTAAGCTAACAGCTAACATAATTTATGATACAGCACTAAGGTAATATATAAATGTCCCCATGGATGGGGATGGAGGGGGAAGGTTGGAGGTAAGGGTGTGGTGTAAGGCTAGTCACTCAAACCTACACAACTGAATATTCATCTCAGGAGCTTACTTAATACTGATGCACTGATGAATTCTGCAGAACAGTTCGAAGATCATAAGCCTAGCATTCTCAATGAAGTCACTTTGACATGCCACAAGGAAGAAATCATTTTGTAAGACAGCAGCACATTGCTGAAGCTTCTCTTGTGCTGCATCAAAGTCGAAGTCAACATAAAGATGTGCCAGGAATTCTGTGATAGGATCCTTGTATGTGTAGCTCTCTTGCTGAATTACTCTCACAAGGTCCTAAAGTTAAATAACTGTATCATATATGTAACCTTTAAAAGAGTGAAACAATTCATGAATTAAATTTTATATGATAAAAATGCAATTACACTATCAAAAATACAATGGTGCAGATTAGCAATTAGAAGAGTAACTTGATCAACAGGATAGAATTAAGAAAATAAAAATAAGCTAAGAGTTTATGATTAAGAGAGTCCAGTAGCAAAAAACTAACCTTCATTGCAGCCCTCCTACTATTCTTGTTAATGACAACTGCAGTAGCCAAATAGCGAAGGACATGAGGACACATAGTTTGTAAGGCGTTTAGGTATGGCTGTTGGTACAGGAACATCTCAATTATCAGCTCCCGTCCTAGAAATCAATGAAAAACAAAAATTTACAAATGCATTTTAGTATACTTTAAATTATTACCTCCCTCACCACCCCATCCATAAACATATACCCTTGCCACAGACCCACCTTTACATGGAACCATTCCCTCCCCTCTCTATTTACTTGAACACTTGTTAATTTTGACAGAAATTCCTCACTAGTAGCCTCCCTCCTACACCACATATATAACTTTCACAAAGCATCTCTATGAATGCAGTCATATGCTTCCAAAGCCATAAAAGCCACTTACAAATCCTTTTGTTTTTCTGTTTATTTCTCACAAAGATTCTTCTAAGTAAACACCTGATTCTCACAACTTTTACTTCTCCTGGAGCCACATTTTTCCTCCCCAGTCTGATGTTCTGTGAATACCACTACCCCTTCCTTATAAAAGCCAGTCGACCATACTACTTACATAGTACATTTAATGTACTTATACCTCTGTAATTTGAACATTCTCTTTTGTTCTTTCTGTTGTCTTTATACTGTGGCACTAGCCAGGCTTTCAACCAATTTTTAAGCAGGATAAACAGTCATGATGACATCACACACCACTGCCTTTGACCCAGCTTTGCCTTGAACCACTGACTCTCATATTCTACTTTCACACGTCTTACTCTCTTGACAGAGACTCCTTGATGCTTTTAGCTTTCCTCCAAAGCCACATTCAGAATTGAATACTGTATTTGTTTAAATAAATCATTTATTTATTTCAAATCACATTTAGATATATAGAAAAGGACTTCATATTGTAAACAGTAGTTGGGGGCTGTGCTGAAGGCTATGTGCACTTACAATGTAACTAAACATCTACAGTACAACTATTTTAGCCTAGAAACTGGCAAAAGCAATCTACTTAATTCCCTGTAACCATCCAAAATCTGATTTCTTTGATTTTGAAGATAACATTTTTAAATTACCTTTAGGATGATTGAAAAAGACAAAGAGAGACCAGTGTATCAGCCAAGTACGTTGTTGAAGGGCCTGCAGTGGTGGCGATGTAAGATTGCTTTCAATGAATTCCTTAAGACGATTTAGGTCCTCCAGCGAATTTTCCCAGTGCTGGGTCAGAATCTCAGATGCTAGTTTCCCCCAAAGACCATTAAGAAAGTTCTAAAACAAAAATTTAATGGTATAATGAATATCCAAATCAATTATCATACAATTCATCAACAAAAACTCTGGAGTATATATATGGGTCAATTCATCAGGTCACAAAGAACATTATTTATAACTATATAATATGCTATCTCCATATCAGGAAAATAACATTTAGGTGTACTATACATGTGCTTCATCTTATGTCAAAACAAACTATAAATTACAACTAAATTTAGTTCAGATCTGATAAACAGCACTAGTTGTCATACCTTGTCATTGACAGGTACAAGTCCACGATGGAGATACAAGTAGTCTGCAGCTGCAGTATAGTTACCACATTCATATTGAAATTTTGCATATGAGTATAGGGTATCCAACATCTCTGGATGGAACTGTAAAATATATTTATTTATTTATTATACTTTGTCGCTGTCTCCCGCATTAGCAAGGTAGCGAGATTATGTATTTACACGTGTATGTGGGTGGGTTGAGCCATTCTTTCCTCTGTTTCCTTGCGCTACCTCGCTATCGCGGGAGACACCATCAAAGTGTAACAAAAAAAAAAATAATAAGCATGTAGGTATGAAAGAAAAGAAAGAAATATGCATCTGTGATTCAGTTACAAGACATTTATCAAATAAATTGTATCACTGTCAGATCTCTATGATGAAATGCTCCACATAGTATCTAAAAGAAAAAAAATATATATATCACCAGTTTACAAAGCATGTCGCTATATCAAATATGCAAATCCATTTGGGTGGCTTATGGAGAATATCATATCTGCACAATCTTATCACTACACTTCTCCATACACTGCTAAATCTTATCTTTCTTAAGTGTAATACATAGTCAAGGATATTAATAAAATATTACATGGTTTGGAATCATACAGCATTTCCTCAGAGTCAGCACTCACAAACAAAGGTACACCTGACAAAAGCAGCTTAAATTAATTATATCTTGACATATATAAACACTCAAGTGTATATCTTTATGTAGATGAAAATGACCTGTGTATTTTTTAAGTAATTCGAAGTCCTTTTAGAATATGAAATCCTTTTGAGGCTGTAAGAGGTAACTATGATAAACTGCAAACCCTGTTAGGGACTTTTTCCAGTGCTATGTTAGAGGTTTATTCTACTTACATCATGGTTTTCCATTAGATATTGCATAAGGGTGCGTTGATCACGAGAAGTCTGCATCTGCTTCTGTACATCACTATCACCGAAGATTTTGAAGATGGGATCAGTTTCCATCTAATTAAAATAATAAAAATAATAATGATAATAAAATTCAATATGAAACCATGGAGATGTCTTACTTGATGTAAGCACTTAAACGAAAAATATTTTCCGTACATACAATCCTAAAACTAAGTTGTTTTGTATTATCTAAACTCCCTCATTTAACGTGTTTCAACTTAGAGTAAACCATGTTTTAGGCTTAGATGTTCACTGTTTCTTATAGGTAGAATTTATCTTACATCTAATGATATTTAACTATTAAAACTATTAACTCAGCAGAGATAATGCATGTAAGGAAGCCTGTCAAGGACTTTTCTTTGAAAATAACCCCTAAATTATGTTTTCAACTGCATGTGTAGGAAGCAGTGTATTCAAAAACTAATAATAATGAAATATATTATTCTACAACAACTAAAAGTTTGAGATGTTTTTCATACATTTATCCTAGAGATAAATACATTTTATAAAATGTATTTTCTATCAGTCATTACTCCATTCCCAGTTCCCTGGGGTGGACCAAACATTCCCCAAAAATCATAAACACATCCTTATGTGCATAGGGTTTATAAAGAAGTGTATTAACATTTATTCTTTTCTCCTATTCTATTCTTTTTCTTTTACAGATACTTTGCAAGATAAAAAGTTCTGGCATTATTAAGAGTGAGAGAGATGCAGCTTCAATGTTCTCTTTGCAACATTTATATTATCTCAACTTATCCTCTGCAACTTGGCCTTTTCAAAAGGTTAGTGTCACTCATGGATAACAGTTTTGTAGTTGCCATGTTTAGCGTTAGTTGCCACAACTGAAAATTGTAGAAGACAAAATCTAGATTATGTGGTTAAATTATTTCAATCAGTGACAGTTTTGAATTTATGAAATTTGCTATGCTTTCAAATTTTAGTTTTACAGCCATGAGAAATTAGAAATGAAAAAATATAAATGTATTTTTTATTAATTTCATAATATAAACATACAGAGACACTAGGGGAAACAGCATATCAGTGCTTGACAGCCAAAGTAGCATTTCAGTCAAGGGTTTCTTCCATGCACTGATTCATTCCTTAAAATTGAAGAAAAAGATTCCTAAATATAGTCAGAGAGAGAGAGAGAGAGAGAGAGAGAGAGAGAGAGAGAGAGAGAGAGAGAGTAGGAACATCCCTTGACTCTACACTATAGAAATCCTTACTGGAATGACATACAATATTTAAAATCCAGCAAAATATTGGTGCCTTCAGAAACCAGAGAGAAGTGAATGAACATGCAGGACCAAAATCTTCAGTTTATTTGGGGGAAACATAAAGTACATCATGGAGAGACCTTTGTGTAGTTTCAAGAAAGACCTGAAAAAGTTCCTTACATCTATACAGAAGCATCAACACTCAGTAACTGGATGTTATAAAGTTCTCACATAGTCAGACATGAAGAAATATTTTGATACTGTTTTAAGCATTATACTTTAGTTTATGACAATTCAACTGAAGAAAGAGTCAACAACCATTATATTCTATGAATATTCTGGATGTCATATGATGGTAGCATATGAATTTCAACTGATTGTCTTCATTGGAGGCATTTTGTGCAGCTTGGATTGTAAAGCTGTGAGTACATAAGTCTTTCTTCAATGCTGCACATTTCAAGTACGCTATGGATATGCGAGATGGATGTTGTATCCACCCTATAGAAATGGAGGTACAATGACAGATAACAGAATACACAAAACTTAGGCATTCTTGAATATCCTTCAATACAGAATTGTCTGAATATCAGTCTTTTATTAGTTTTTTTTTCAGATTTACTTAATGAAAGGAATGAATGACAGAGATAGTTTAATCAATTTTATCTTCATTGAGGAAATACATTAATTTTCATCAAAACTGCACCATGCTGCTAAATCCCTGCATAACTACAATATAACCAAAGCTTACATCCTGTGACTGACATAATCCCACTATCAAGTATCACTTTTGGATCATATTCCCTTCTCCCAGCCGACAACCAGTGAAAATAAGACACCTGTGCAAGGCATGCCTCTTACTAACATACAGTGTAAGTTAGGTTTTTTAATTTCATTTTCGCTGTCACATATATATAGAAACACTTCAACTGTACATTTATGATTTTATTATGTAAACATTAGAAAAATTATTTAACCCACTGAATTAGCAATAGTGCTGCATGGCTATCTCACTCACAGCTGTAGAGTAAGCATGCTATTAATGATTGCAATTACACAATGATGTTTCGTCCAGTAGTCAAATTAATGTAGCTTGAATTAAAGTATGACTGAGCAGTATAAATAGTGGAACCCGTTGTTTAATTTTCTCAAATTTGTCTTTTTAAAAATTTATTAGATGAGGAAAGTCAGAGTTCCAAATTGTAAGAAAATCTTATCATAACTAAATTGTATCTGCTTAATTTTTGTATTTAAATTCTGTTTTGTAAAAGCTTTATAACTGATGCAACTTCAATAACAACAAAAAGTCCCATGGTTTTATCTGTGAATTATCTCACGGATCATACCTTTTCTGTCATTTGCTATAGTCACCTAAGTTCTCCAACACTGTATTTGGCTTCATTTAAACATAAAACCTCTGACTTGGAATTTCTCAGTAAGAGTGAAAAATTTGGAAATTACATATTAATTATAAAGAAGCTGTGAAAACAATGTCTACATTTCTGTATGTGAAATACTGGATATATTTTCCCTTCATACAGATTTGAGAACTTGGCAATTTCAGTAGTAAAGAAGTTGATATAAAAAATTCAAGTTTCCCCAGCCAGGACTCAGGCATTACTAATCCAATTATGTTCAGAACATATAAAATTGATTCTTCAGGTTTCATAACCTTTTATTTGTCACCATCCAGGTTCTTGAGGAAACTAACATTTGGCATTACTGCAAGTTATATTTCAAAATACAGGTACTCAATAATGTCATTTATATTGAAAAGCATATTTAAGAAAAAAGTTTTTAATGAATGTGAGTTGGGAAGATTTAATAGTACAAAATTTTGCTTAATGAACAAAATTAAGTAAACATGCATAAACTAATTATGTAAAAAATTTCTTTACCTGTAGGCGCTTCAGTTCAGACACAACACGAGACCTACGTTTTGGCATCTCTTCTGGAACAGGTTGGTCAGGGTAGAGAGACGAATAGATGTCCGTGGCAAAATCTAACATGTTTGTGCTAGACAGCAGATCTAACTTTGCCCTTTCAAGATCTGTCACATCATATATCTGAAAAGTGTTACAGTAGGTATAGGATCTTGATTCCTAGCTTTCATTACTGCATTAGTTGAATAAACAGCACATAACCAGTACTTTACATAATTGTTTAAATGAAACATACAGACCTTTGAATTTAGCTTTCCTGTTTCCATATCAGATGCCATACCGTATTACCTGAATTTGTTTCAGTGCAAACTGTTACACCAAACCATTTCATTTGTAAAGTATATAAAATACAGCACAACAAACACTAGTTTATGTTATTGTCATAATAATAAAATTTCTACCTGTAGTTTCATTATTTTAATTATTACTAAGTGGTAATGGTTATGGTAGCAAATAAGGGACCACATGTTTGAGTGCATTTGAATGTATTCAGTGGGGAACAACTATTAATGAATGTCTACACTGACATTATTATATTTTGACAACCCTGAAGGAAAATACTGTGCAGTTCCACTGAAACATAAATGTCTCAAGGAGCAAATGAACAGAATTTTTTTTTAATGTTTTGTGACATTTCATTCGTGACATGATTCTTCTGTTTTCAACTTGCTTTAAATACATGCATGTTATTTCCTTGAGAAAATACTCTTAAAGATAGCAAGGTCTTGTAAAAGATGTTCTCTGAGTATTCCAGATTTTCTATTTCTAAAGGAAAATGAAGATTTTCTCATTGGGTTTGTTGTATAAGGTTTGTTTGATTTGGTCAGTTGAAAGTTGGGTAAGGGTTTTGAAATTATATTTTTTCTTATGAGACTTTCAGGTAACATTAAATGACCATTTCTTCTTTTCTCTTCCCTCCATCAACAGTAAGTTCAAGAGTTAGTATTGTTAATATTACCTATCACCTGAAAAGGCCCCAGCATCATCATAAACCCCGTGAACATATGTTTCTTGAGTCAAATTCACATGCAAAAAGTCTTTGCCCTTACAGTGTAATTTTACAAACATCTTTATTTGCAGTGTCATTTAATGACTAATTACATTACCATACTGGTTGTTATCATTAGTACCTGAAATTGCAGATTACCATAAAACTTCATGTAACATAGCATGGCCTTGGAACCCATAGGCTTCAAATAATGAGAGTAAATGTTTTAGCATGTTATACTCAAAAGCTGATCATTCTGAAGGGTGCCTGACGCCAAGGAAACCAGAACAACTGTCAATTAAAAAGCGGGGTAAAGGGTTAAAGTTATGAAATCATGGTGGTAAAAGACAAACTACATTACCTGCCCCTAACTGGGGTAATATGCAATGGGATAGTATATTTGATCAGAATAAAAATGAATGTCTAAACTTTAATTTAATATATTTTTTCACTAATCAACCAAATTTGATTTTAACTTGTATAGCTACCACAAAAATAACTTCAGTTGGGAGGGCATGCAGATGAAAGAAACTGTGGAAATAATTATTACAAAAGTAGGTGAAATGCTGAGAAATAAACAAAATTTTTGAAAACCTTACCCAGCCTCCCCTATCAGCTAAAAGTTATATTGTAGTAGAAATATACCATCATAAATATACTATCAATTTCTACTGTATAGTGTTGGTTCTTGTAGTGCAGAGTAAATACACAGCAGAAAGTCTGCAAATCTCCAGTAACTGAATATAAATTCAATAAAAGATGCATATTATTCAGAGAACATTAGATAGGATATTCAACGTAACTAGTTTTTGAGAGATTTCGTTACTACTTGTATGTGTTTAACTTACTTTTACATACACATTTTCCTTAGTCATCATAGCTCTCCCAGTCTGAGTTTTTTAATACGCGCATGGAGCTCACTAATGTGTCCCTTCCTGTTCCCTAAGTAATTTCTGTGATGCCCTTAAACTTGAACTTCATCGTGCGTAAAATATTAACGTTGATTCCGACTTGCACTGTTTTCCCCCCCATAAAAAAAATTTGGATTGAGGTAGGTTTTCAAAGAGCCAATAGCTTCCATTATCCCCACCAACGTCCAGGTTTAGTCCAGGAAAATATCGGACATTAGTAAGCTGGTAATCACTTCTTTTTGATACACACCAATGCCTTTTTTTCACTTTTATTTGTTACTCTGAAGTACGAAAATACAAAATATACACGTTCTGGCCGGTATCAAAAATGTAAACATTGGGTTGATCTCCAGCCTGACACTCTATTCTTGGATATGGCGGATGTTAACCCCAGTTTCATTCTTTCGTTTAGCACATCTTGACTAATAGCAACTTACTTTTTTGACAGTTAAGAATTCCATGAGCGGGAAGACCAGATGCCGGTCCAAAAACGGCCCTAACTTTGAGGTTAGGTCGTACTCCGCCATGTTTGGTTGGTGAAGGAAACGTGAGTAAGACGCGAGGTTAAAGTTTATTTTCATTTTTCATATTGTAACATTATTATTCATTATATATCTTTAAGATTACAAAAAAATAATGTAACGCATTAGTTATACAACAATTGCTAAGTAACGTATTGGAAGGCTTTGGATTTTTTTATACCAGCACACAGTATGATACACTAGTAATGATTATTGTGAAATACAGCATAGGAGTATCCAGGAGACAATATGTCTGTAATTCGAGATTCTCTTTTGCAAGTGATGATTACAGTGTAAAAATAATAATATTTATTTTCTTTTCGTTCATAGAATGCTTGCCGATTATTTGATAAAAAGAATGAACTGCATTCAGTTCCTTTATTATTGAATTTGTCTATTAGTTACACTGAACATATACATGACATGGTAGGCATAACGTAGGATAATAAGATTTAATACAGAACTCGGTTGAAGGCATAATTATAACCAGTAATTTCCAGTCATTAACTGTTTTAGAATGTATTAGAATATCAGTAGGTTTCTCGTTAAAAAATGGTAGTGTCATTACAGGGGCAAAGCTCTATATATTCCATGCCATCAACGAAGGAAAAGGATGCTGTATAGTGGTGATGATGTAGAAGTGTGTCGTCTAATCTGACACTTTCTCAAGGGCCTGTGACGTAGAACGAAAACATTTTCATTCAGTACTACTGGAAATCGTGTCGCCTCGCATCTGATGACTATCATTCTGTATATTTTTCTCGTTTTGTGTTCTTTTTTTCTTCATTGATTAAAAAAATAAATTCACATTTATTACGGATTTCTCAAAGAACGTCGTCTAGACGTAAATTGGTAGTGCATATGTTTACACGTTGCACTTCGTTTTTATAGCAGAATCTTATTTGTAATAGTTTATCTTTAAATTTTTTAATGATTATTTGTATTATTTTACTTGGATTCTTGATTTCTGACGAGGAATATTGTAACGCGGTCAGATACTACCTGTTATTTTCTTAAATGCTGAAATTCCTTAATGGAAGAAATTTTATTCATTAAATTTATATTGTTTAGCAGAACTGCATATCACCCAATGAATAAGCTTTCTGTCTAGAGCTGTGTCTTTCCCTTTAAAAATAGTTTCATGTAATTATGATTTTGCGAACTGGAGCACATAACGTGACAAATTTCCAAAAACGTCGAGTTACTAATGATTATAATCTCACACTTCGTGCAAGAGCCGTTGTTTGAAAAAAAAATATATTTGCAGATGCCACATTCGGAAATAACCGGACTTTACCCGCATAGTCTTCGATTTATAACTACAGACTCAAACATACAGCGTGCATCCGATGGAAGCATGTCTAATAATGTATTTCAGATTAGTTATTTTGGAATTAAAAACGGCGACTGACAACCGAGAATTACTAGAATATACATTACGAATGATGTGGGAAATGTCATGGGAGATGCACATTATCATAGCAGACCTTATTCCTTCCCCACTATATGTAACACAGGACACTCCTTGTCTCCAGTCGCATGTTGCTACGGGACGTAACCTTTCTGCTTGTCATGTCACACAAGGCCTTGCTCTTCTTTGAGGTTTTGTTACAGAGAGCTGTACCCTTCCCTCGTATCATGCAACAGAGGGCCTTGCCCTTCATGCATGTCATTTTACAGCCCCTCCTTACACGATCCACCCGGCACGACCCACCCTGCATGACCTTTCCCTGCACGACCCACTTTGTACGGCTCAGTTTTTGCTCAAATTGTTTTTCTTTTTCATGAGTGGCAAGCGTTGGCTGAACACATGTCACCATGGCTACACACACACACACACACACACACACACACACATGAGGTTTCCCTGATATATCATGCAGGCTTCTCATGAGGCTACGGTGAGCGATGCCATGCACTACCAGACACATGCCTTTTCCTACATCCTTCTTGGAATCAGGAGATATATTTATTGCACCTTAGGGTTCGCGAACAGACCCGTCTACCATCTGACAGACGTTCTTAAGACACTAGATGATTTAGATCACGCTAACGAATTAATTTTGTTTTTCTGACATTTCTTGCAAGGCAAGAAACTGCTTTAGCAAGGCTTCAGTTGTGGCCTCGGTAAAAATGCTGTTTCTTATGTGTTGTAGCGTTGCCAGGGGTGCGTTGCTCTAGGGATTTTTTTTTATGCGGCGGCGAGCAACTCCAGTGGTTGCTATGCCTTGGAATTATTTATATCCCGGTTCACCCGTGTGTACCTCATGGTGCATGATTGCTCGTGTGAGTGATGGTGTGTGGCTCCCACATAGTCGCACGCCTAACGCACACACACACACACACACACACACACACACACACACACACACACAAACTGGGCCCTGTGGTGTAATAGCGTTACTGACCTTGAGTCAGAACGGGGCCCCATCAGCCGGCCCTCACCCAACTCAGGCGTGGGTCCTCCCCTCGCGGCTGGTCGATGACTACCTACTGGCTTAAGCTGGTGTATGTTTGTGTGTATACTTACATAGGAGTGAAGGCATGGTACATAACAAGGGTAAAACTCTCCATCTTTAATGAAATACATACCTTGTCACGGGTGTTGGTATATCTGATTCTGGTATCCTTTAACATGAACTGATGGCATAGATATTTT